>JAPSES010000030.1:11691809-11702581 GCA_029822895.1 Maxillicosta whitleyi | reverse complement strand
GCCAAAACCTGTCTGACAAAAAAATAAAATAAATGAAGTATAAAAATATAGACACTATGAACTTGTTTGCATTAATATTCCTGTTTACATGCAGCTGAGCATGTTCCGTTAAAATCATACTGTTTTTTTTAAGTTTTCCACTGGTGACACACATCCCTCCATCTTTTGTTCCTTCAAACACTGTCTGTAAATGTTCTGTTTTTGAGGTTTTTCTCATGACATTAAATCTCATGACGTCGTCTTTAGTAAAGTTAAACATAAATGATCAGACATTTCTTTGTTGCATCCATCTGAACTACAGAGGATCTTTGTCTTGGCTCCAGATGAACACAAACAGGGACTGTCTGTTGTGTAAAATGTGAAAATTGGATTCATTTTTCTAAAAGTGTTGTTTTTACGTCCAAAGATTAGAGCATCATATCCCAGTAGTCTTAATCAGAAAACACTCCATTTGGAACAAATCCTGACATGACACGTCAAATTCACAAAAAAGCAGATGTTTCTCCGGGGGAAATTAACAGATTTTCGACTGATGTTACATCTGTTTCCAACCGATGCAAAATGATGATCAGTAATTTAACAGTGATAATGTAAACTTTACAAACTTTAGAAAATAAGCTTTAGAGGTGAGTGGTGAACTGATTCTTGGAGAAGCCATTCTTTATCATCTGGTAAATAAATACTATGATAAAAAAAAAAAAAAAACAGTTTTGGTGTGAATGGGGAATGTAAAAATACTAATGTTCAGGTACACATCTATTATATACACCAGGGGTGTCAAACTCATTTTAGTTCAGGGGTCACATTCAGCCCAATTTGGTGTCGAATGGGCCGGACCAGTAAAATAACAGCATAATATCTTGTAAATGACAACTTTTCTTCTTTCTTTTAGTGCAATAACAAATATTAACCTTTACAAACTGTCCTTTCTCAAAAAAAAGATGTGAATAACCTGAAAAAAATGTATATTTTATAAGAAAAATAAGTGCAATTTTAACAAAATTATGCAAAATATTGTTAAAATGTAGCTACAGTGACAGGCAGCAGAACCAGCCATAAAGATAGAAGATGATAAACAGCACATTGGTGATCTGGATGGAAATATGAGGACAGAAAAAAAAGATGGAACAGTTGGTTACAGTTGTTACATATTCCCTTGTTTCTTGAGTCTGTCTGCAATCAATATAGATTAAAAATTAATGATAATTAATTGTGATTAATCGGAAAATTAATCCACAGCAACTCTGTGATTAAAAGTTTTAATCGTTTGACAGCACTAATTATACCTGAATTGAAATTAAAAGAAAATAGTCAAAATTAACCAAACTATGGTAAAAAAAAAAAAAAAAAGATGATCTATGACAACATGAATTCAAATCCTGTTTGACATTATGATGTTTTAATGTGAGTAAAGTATCATTTTCTCCACCTCTCATGGAGCTGCTGTGAGGGGATGAGTCCGGCTCGGGTGTTTTCGTCGCCGTGGTGACAGGCCTGCCACCACGTGTCGTCGTCCATGCTCAGGATCTGCAGGACGTCGCCTTTCTGGAAAGCTACCGCCGCATCCCTGCACGGGACGGCAGGATCCTCAGCGGGATCGTAGTCAAAAAGAGCCCGCACAAACAGCTGTGGACGGGAATTATTCTGTTTCTTTAGCCTTCAACTCATGACAAAGGAAAATAGACATCCTATTGTGTTTATTTGTTCACGCTTCTCTTTTCCTTCTGCAGTTTTTGTGGACGTCCTCTGCATCCTGGCAATGACGCAACTTCTTTGTCTGGTGCTTTTTCACATATGTTGGTGTCATTTTTGAGAAATGACCATGATCACTGAAAATAATTAGTCTTAATCCATTGCAAATGGTCCGCTCTGTAACAGTTTCCAGCTTGGACATCCACTCCATTTCTATATGGACTTCACCCTAAAACTTCTTTTAAACAAAGATTAAAATTTCCACTTTGCTCGTGTAGGTTGAAACTGTAAATGGAGTAGCTGCAGATTAACAGATGTGATGTGTGTGAAATGATAAATTAAGTGTCTCTGTGATACAACGCTGCCAACTGTGATAAAGTTTGATGATGGTCTTATCCTTGACTGTCTGACTTGAATTTACGTCTTGACAAGCGTACTGCTATAGTGACAGCCCTGTGGCAAAAACACAAAGTCTAACTAAACACACAAGACACTAGTGATTTCATCTCTTTTTACTGAAAACAGGTGGGCAGCTCTCCCTGTTCAGCCAGAGTGCATGCTAACATAAACGGCGCCGAACACGGGATGATGTGAAGCTCTACCTTCTTCTTATGCGAGGACGCCTCTTCTCTGTAGGATCCGGGAACGATCGTGAACGTGACTTCACCTTTAGAACGGGCCTGCAAAAAAAAAAAAAGAAAGAGATTCACAGCATCGAAAAAAGAACTCAGTAAAACTCCAAAGAGGAAACGGAAACAGACAATAAGGAGACGCTAACCAGAAGAGGAAGGATTTCCTTTGGCTTCCTGTGCTCCAGGGAGACTCCGTTCACCTCCTTCAGCTCGTCCCCTTCGTGGATCAGGCCTTCAGAGGGTTGCACATACACACACATTTGTACCACACATGCCCCATTTGAAATGTACCATGTTACTGCAACCCACAGAGGGTAGGAAAATTAAATGTTGTGAACAGGAAAATGCACATGGAAATGGTACAAAACTGTGGGTGTGAATCAGAGAAATCCCCCTGGAATGCTGCAAAACAATCTTCCACGTTACAGTCAGGACACCAAAATATACTCAAATGTGCACTCAAGTTGAATATATGATGCATGGCTGCGGCTCAGATGATAAATAGTCCAATGACCAAAGGGTTGGAAGTTCGAATCCTGACGCCCACTGCCCACATGTCAAACCGAACCCTGATTTGCTCCCAGTATGTCCTGGAGGCAACTGCCCAGTGCTGTAGGAATGAGTGAATATGAGGCTTTAAAAGCAAATGGAAAAATGTTCTATAAGTGAGGACTATTTATATTTATATATAATAAACAGTATTTTACAGAGTGTTGCATCATGGGTTATGCAGCTGAGAGTGTCTGATAATGTGGCTAAACAGGCCCATAATAATACTGAGACTGGATTTGACTAGATTTTATACCAATGATTGCATTGATTGATATTATTTTTCATCCTTTTAGCTTTAGGTCAAAGTCAAAGTCAACTTTATTGTCAATTTCTTCATGTGTACTAGACATAGAAAGAACAGGACAAACAGTAAAGTGCACAGCAACAACAGAAACACATATAATATGTATGTGTGAAGAAGAAGAAGAAGAAGAAGAAAGAAAAGGATGTACAAGAAGAAGAAAGATGATGATGATGATGATGATGATGATGATGAAGAAGAAAGATGAAGAGGATGAAAAAGAAAATGAAGATGAAGAAAATGAAGAAGATGATGAAGAAGAAGATGAAAACAATGAAGAAGAAGATGAAGAAGAAAATGATGAAGACGAAAAAGAAGATGAAGACAAAGAGGAAGATGAAGAAGACGATGATGATGAAGAAGAAAGAAGAAGATGATGATGAAGAATAAGATGAAGAAGAAAAAGAAGACAAAGAAGAAGATGATGAAGAAGATGATGATGAAGAAGAAAGAAGATGATGATGATGAAGACAAAGATGAAGAAGATAAATAAGAAGTTAAATAAATAATGCATAAACATAAACAGGTCCGATCTGTTGTTGAATTCTCTTTGTCGGATGTGTTTGATCCACTTTCACCTGCAGGAGTTTGTCTAATGTCTGTTTTGTAAAAACTGTTATGGGTTCGATTATGACCTAAAACCTACAGAGGTACTCATCACACTGTCATTCATGTAAAATATATAGACAATAAAAGTTTTGGTCTGCATCACTGACAATTGAATTCATCGTTCTGTGAGTAAATTAGTTAAATATTCACTGATATGTGTGATATTGAAGTTTGTTTTAATACATAGAACATCAGATGAAATTCTACAACTTTAAACACTTAAGTTAACCCCTGTTTTTACACAAATAATAAAGATTTTGGTATAAAAAGGTGTAAAACAAAACATAGGTTACCCCAAATGAATTAGATGATCGGTTTTGACTTTGAAATGCATTAAAAAATAAACAGTAAAGTCACTGGAAGAATACAGTGAAATATTACATTGTTCATATTTGAAGAGCAAATACTATGGAGTTTACATAAAAGACTTAAACATAAGACATAAAACCATAAAAACACGAAAACGTCAATTATAATCAAAAACGTTTATGGTGTATAATAGGGTCGGTTTCATTCATTTTCATAAAAGTCGATGGAATTCGATCATGATTTTCTGTCTGAATGAAGGGATGGGAAAATGTATATGTTGTATAAACGAGGGGGAAACTAACGCTGATGTCGATGTCGTATAAAATTGAGGGTTACTTTGTGAAACGACTTGAGAACCAGCGTTTTAAATATCAGTATCTTGCCTACAGTGCAGCCCCATTATGTATTTATTCTCTGGGTTCGTAGTGTCGGTTTCATAGAATTTGGCAAAAGACGTGAACAAACACATGTACGCAAGTCTTTACTTCGTCCCTCTGTAACTTTTATGTCCGTGTGTTCCGAGTATTTACTCTGAAAACTTATATAGAGCATCTGTGTTTACATAAATACACCGATATCTGGCACCAGTACCATATGATATAATGTATATAAAGACACAGTGTTGTCACATATGGAACGAGTCGGCAACGTTTGATCTAAAGAGATGTTTTAGAAGAGAAACAGAAAAACAAAACTATCTGTAGAGAAAAGATACTTTTATACTGTATCTGTGGTAATTATTTACCCCGGGGGTGTCAAACTCATTTTAGTTCACTTTCACATTCAGCCAAATTTGATCTTTAGTGGGCCGCACCAGTAAAATATATAATAATAACAATAATATATATACAAATACTGTCAATTCCAAACATTTCTTGCTGTTTTAGAGTGAAAAAAGTAAAATTATGGAATGAAAATGTTTACATCTACAAACTATGCTTTAAAACAATGTGAATAATATGAACAAGCAGAAAAAAATAGTGTAATTTTAACAATATTATGCTTCATTTTATCATTTAAACAGGTACATTTATAACGCACAGATCACGGTGGATCAACAAATACACAAAACATTCAATAACAAATAATAATATTGTTAAAATCACGTTTCTCTTAAAACATTTCAGGGTTGTTTATATTCACGTTTTGTAAAATTAAACTTTGTTTTGGTGTAAATACATGTAAATATTTACAGAGTTGTGAGTATTTATTAGATATTATGGTAATATTTTACAGATTTGACCCACTTTAAATTGAATTGTTCTGTCTATGGAACTGAACTAAAATGATTGTTAGTATATTAGTTTAATTTTAGGATTTGACAAAGTCATCACAAGACAGACAGACAGACGGGGCAGTTGGGGCAGGAAGTAGCTGAAACTAGTGAAGCAGGTAAATAAACAACTGCCCCTGACTGATAAACGAACGACAGTTTTACTTTTTTAACTCTCGCGGGATTCCCGGACTGAGCGAGAACTGCAGTGACTGTCGCAGGGAAAGTAAATTGAAGCCCCGCCTCCACTGAAAGCTCATTGGCTACTTTAGCTTATTGCAACCAATCAGCGCTTTCTCTGGACAGGGCTCGCCCGCCTCGAACGCATGCAGTCACGCGCAGGTTCAAACATACGTTCTCTTTCACTCGCACGGTACAAAAAAAGAAATAGAACTCACGTAAGTTTAAAATCCGGGATATTTTAACCGACTCGCGGGCATCAGGGAGCCGCTGTAAATATCAGGGAGACTCTCAGAACTTCCGGAAGACTTATGATGTCTGCTGTTGTAACTGGTGGAAGTTTAGGAGGAAGTTGGCTCTATTTAAGGTAGTAAATTTGGGGTTTTACATTTTAACAAGTTTCACAATATTTGGCCTATGGTTCTCCCTCTTGATGCAGTTTTACAAAAATACAAAATAAAAATAAATAAATAAAAAAAAAGGCCAATAAACATTACACACACATTTCAAGTCATAACTAATACTCACACAACAATCCTGTTGAATTTCTGTACATAAATGCCCACTACCCATAATGCACTGCGGCAAACATGCCACAATATAGTTAAATTTTTTTTAATTAAAAAAAATATTTTTATTATTATTTTATTTTATTTTTTGTCTCAAGTTGATTTTGTGATTGTTTTTTTTTTTTGTTTTTTTTTTTGTTTTTTTTTTGTTTATTTCTACTCATCAATAGTATTCTTGGTTTTGTGGCCTGAAAAAGTTTCAATTAAATCCTAAAAACACATTGAACCAGAGCCCCGGGTTACCCACCCATGTTTTATGCCATTTACCCCCACTCACACAACAGTGCAGTACTTACCGCTCTTATCGGCCGCCCCTCCCCTCATGATCCTCGCCACTACAATAGCCCCCGTGGACTGATCCTTCTTAATAGTCGCACCCTGGAGAATAGACATTATCCAATGATGGACAAACAAATGATCAGATGCAAAGAGGCAAAGAGGTCAAGCATTGAAGAGTGAAAATAACACACTGGTTTTATTAACAGTCCAGACGAGCTTCTTATTCAGAGCAACTTCATTCCAACAGTGGTTATTTGTATCAAGACGGGACCGTTTAGCCGGCTGCGTTCATAACACACAAAGCGCTGGAAAAGGTTATCCAAATCAGCATTATTTTCACCAGATGTTATTGATGTGGAGCAAATCACAATGGAAAGAGCATCTTATGTAGCTGAATACAATCAGCTCATACTGGGGTGTAACCCTGTTGTCTGGAAAAAGGGAACATACTGGCTCGATCAAAGAGACCATGTCAGAAAAAGGTCAGTCCCCTTCCAATCTAGTTTTGGGATCAATACAAAAGTATGTTCTCTATTATTGGGCCTAAGCACCCCCCCCCCCGGTGGTTTTTTTTTTTTTCAGCTCAGACACCGACACAAACGCATGCACACGCACAGCAACAAAACAGCGATCATTAGGTTAATTATTCTCATATTTATCCATAAAGTCCTGTTTCTACAAAATGATGATGAAAGTTGATTGTGTTTATCTTTGCCATGGGGGGGTTGTGTTTTTGGCCCTGTTTGGCCTTTTGTTATCAGGATATCACTACCATCCTGTCAACTCATTTCATTGAAATTCAGTGGAAAGTTAGGCTCCAGGCCAAAAAAACAAATGATTACTTTATTCATTCAGGTCCAGGAATGTTTTATATAAAAGATGTCTTAATGTTGTGAGAGAGGGCACTTTAAAACAGTGGTTTGTAATGAACCACTGGACCTACTTAAATGGAAAATATCTGGCACATACACTCATGACTGTCTATCACTATATGTGTTTTATGGACAACTGGATCCAGATGCAAAAAAAAAAAAAAAAGTGTTTTTTTTTATTATTAAAATAACAAATTTATAGGAATTGTGGCTTTAACTGAGGTATGTTTGTAGTTTCATTATGTTTTTTTTTTTTTACAGCAATAGTAAGAAAACATGTTTAAACAATAGGAATTGTTGTTTTTATACAGAACAGAACATACAAAAAACACAAATACAAAACAAAATTTAAAAAACAAAACAAACCACCTATTCTCCTTAACAAATGTAGCAGAGTTTGTGATACATGAATTTACATTCAAACATACAAGGAAAAAAAGGTATATATATGCATACATACACATATACATATATACAAATACAAATGTATACGTACATACATATGCAATGCATTATAACACACACACACACACACACACACACACACACACACACATATATATATATATATATATATACTTTTTCATTCAGATCCAGGAATGTTCTATATAACAGATGTGTTCTTGTGGAAGGTCACTTTAAAACACTGGTTTGTAATGAACTACTGGACCTACTTAAATGGAAAATATCTGGCACATACACTCATGACTGTCTATCACTATATGTATTTTATGGACAACTGGATCCAGATGCAAAAAAAAAAAAAAAAAAAGAAACAAACTTTTTTTATTATTAAAATAAAAAATTTAGAGGATTCATGGCCTTGACTGAGGTATGCGCTGTTTGTAGTTTCATTACTTTTCAGTCCAGTTTCACTTGATCCAGGAAATTTCCAGAAACAAGTGACAATGGCTCGGAACAATGTGGAATAAAGCGGATCATCCCCATAGTATCGAGAAAATGAGGCATGATTAAAGAGCAGCTTTGAAACAAGTTGATTTACATCAAAAACAGAAGCAAAATTACCCCAATTTGTTTTAATGGTGAAAACTGCTCTGAAGAACAGCATGAAAAGACATATTTTTGTAGTTATAATTCATATACGCACACTCACACTATTATTACTGAAGCGATGTTGTGCGTCACAGCTGATATATGGCAACAATGATGTGGAAGAATTGACTCCTGATTGAAAAAAAGCAAGCGGCAGCCCGGAGGCAAAGGTGATCCAGACTGTTGCGGCAACTTTTTCTTGTGTTTCGTGCTATTCCAGGGGCTTTCATCCCGCGTTCGTGCCATTTGACAACATGACATAACTTTAGTCGCCAGAGAAAACCTCAGCTTTAAGTCTCCTGGATACGTTTATTGCTTTGAACTGTCTACGTATGTCGCATATTTCTGCTGGACAAATTACAGATTTTTAAGTGCAGTTGCCCCGTTACATGGTTGTCTTCACTTAAACGCTCACATTTGTGTTTGTTTTGTTACAAGACCAGGTAGAGCAAATTAGAAACAGACTGAGATGTATGGTTCAGTTGAATGTTTTTTTTGGTTTATTTTGGACAGAGTAGATTTTTTATATATATAGAGTTAGGGCAAATATAGCTAATTCTGAGAGTTTATGGGATGGCAGAGGCAGAACTGCTTTGTAAGTATTTGGACATTGACAGGTTTTGTATTGTTTCTGTTCACTACCAAAGTAAAACAATGAAGAAGTGCAAGAAAAATGTGGACTTGGTTAGTTGGTTTATGTTCATTTAATGATACATTTTGTCACTTTCCCTTAATTTTCCCTGTTTCTGATAAAATAACCCTAAACATTAACCCATAAAAACTACCGACAACCAAAAGTATCTACTGATCTAAACTGTTTAATCATTATTGATCCACTAATTCTATCAATACATGTAAATAATTGGTGTAAAAATACAGTTTTTCATCTTTTCATGGTCATCAAATATGAACCATTTAGATGTTCAGAGGCTCTGTTGTTACCATGGAAACACTGTCATCTTCTACAACGTTGACTCACCAGTAAAACCCATGGAGTTGGATCAGTGACTTGATATATTTGCTGAAAAAATCACTATTTCTTCAGTTTTCTATGTAAATATAATAACCTTTGAATTTAACCTGAGTTTTCATGAACGTCTAAATCAAGTATAGGAAATTAAATATAAGAAAATACATGATTTTCAGTGAAAAATGCAAAACGCAGAGAGTAATATTATAATAAATGACGATAAATCACTTTGGTAAAGATTAACTAGAGAGAAACATACATTTTGGAACTGACACAAAAGTAACACTGGGTCTTTATGGGTTAAAAGGGCGGTAACTCCTGTTCGAACCTTTGAATTAAAGCATTTCAGTCACATATTAATGGATTTATTTCAGATTCACTGCGGTGGACAACAGAGGCAAAACTGAAAAACAAGTGTCAAAGTCCAAATACTTATGGACCCGAGTGTACACTTGTGTCATTAAAACACACACACACACGCACACACACACACACACACACACACACACACTGTTATGACCCTTGGAGGTTTATAGGTATATTAGTGTTGTTGACACAGGGTGGTGTTTTTCCACTGTGTGTGTGTGTGTGTGTTCTAAAGAAGTGTTTATGCGTGTGTGTGTTCTAAAGAAATGTGTGTGTTCTAAACAGGTATGTGTGTGTGTATGTGTGTGTGTGTTCTAAACAGGTATGTGTGTGTGTGTTCTAAACAGGCATGTGTGTGTGTGTGCGTGTGTGTGTGTGTGTGTTCCAGGTGGAGGAGGATAATTGACCCCTGTCTCTCCTCTTCTTCATGCACCCAACTCGGAGTGAACAACTCACTCCAACAGGAGTGAGTGATGACCAGGATTTTGTCCGATCATTTTGACCTTTGTAAATATTTTTTGTAAACAGATTTTTTTTGTAAACAGAATATTGATCCTTTGGTTTTGTGTTCACAGTCCAGTTTCTGTCGAGGAGGGAAGCCATTTTGTTTCACAGTTTTCTCCTGTTTTTGGTTAAAACGTTCAGTACCTGTAATTCTTTTAGTTTGTTAGATAAGGACATTTTCTGTTTAAGAACCATTTTGTTTGTTGTTTTGACACTTTTTGTCAGAATAATAAATAATTAAATTATATTGGACTGTATAATGTTTGAACAATCCTTTTATTTGGAAGCAGGAAGGAGGAGGGGAGACTTTTTATGGTGTGTTCTGGTTCCTCACACACACACACTCTTGTAAACCTAACATAATGGGGACCACCAGTTTCTTACATATGATACGGGGACACCACTTTCCTGTGGTCCTACAAGTACCAAAAAAATTACATATATAATAAATTTTTTTTATGAACATCACTAATTATACACACACACACATTGCTAAAACCATCACATGTGGTCCATACCCTGAAATTCACACCCGATATAGTTCTAGTCATTTTAGACACGTTTCAGTGCTAAGTTTTTGTGGGGACGCATTTTTTTGTCCCCATAAATTT
>JAPSES010000030.1:11658887-11691709 GCA_029822895.1 Maxillicosta whitleyi | reverse complement strand
GGTCCATACCCTGAAATTCACACCAGATATAGTTCTAGTCATTTTTGACACGTTTCAGTGCTAAGTTTTTGTGGGGACGCATTTTTTTGTCCCCATAAATTTTTGTGTCCCCAGGAGGAGACTGTGTATTCATACTCATGTCCCCACACAATATAGTTTTACAAACACACACATGCACACACACTTATTTATTCATTTATTTGTATTTATTTGATATAAAACTGTACTTACTAAAGGCTCTTTGGTTTTTACCAAACTGACTATCTTCACAGAGTCCTCGTCTTCGTCCATGTCACCGTCGGGTATCGACAGCAGAGCGGGATGGAAGTCTCTCTGAGCCACAGTGTCGTGGACCAACAGGAGGCTCTGGAAAGGAAACAGATGCTCAGTAAAGATGCTGACTGTAACTGGGGGAAATCACTACGAATTATAGAAATCTGTGAATAGATGTGGCACCGTATCATTTGAAACATGTGTAACTTGGTACATGAAAAAAAAAAAAAAACGCTCCAAGAACACTCCAAACCAAATGAACGCTGGTATGTTGGCTGTCAGGTCGCTGTCAAAGTCAACGGTATGAACTGGAGCCAGTGTAATCACAGCAGAGGTCTGTTCATTTATGTGGAGGATTCTGTTCAACTGCTGTCAACAACCACAGACTAACAGTTTAATCTTGTGATAAGTGGGAAGTAGTAAAGAACAAAGTGGAGTTTTCAGGTATGTGTATTCCACTTCAGCTTTGGGGCAGTGTTTTACTCTTTACTTTCTACTACTTATATTTAGTTTTAATGCATTTGAAGGCAGGTTATATTTTTAGTTTTTCTTATTTGGTCCAATATCTACCAATGTAAATGGAATAAAAACAATAAAAAAAACTGTAATAATGTGTAAGAAATATAATGGTCTAACAAGGATGGATGCTGAAACTGAGAGTGGATTTACACATTGTTATTTTTAACCTTTTTTCCCCCATATATGTATATTTATTTTTTCATTTTTCGCCCCCCAAAGATGTTTTCTGACACTTTTATTGCAAAAACCCCATACAGACACCTAGGCAGCCTGCTATAATGGCAGTTTTAAAAGGGTTAAATACCCTCTATAAAGGAGTTGAATCAGTACTTTTACTTTATTATACATATGCTCTTCTACTTGAGTGTGTTTCCTATCTGCAAATCTTGTTACATTGTAGATTTAACCCATAAAGACCCAAACATCCATCTATTGATCTATTAACACCTGTTGATCCATTAATTCTATCAAAGCAAGTAAATAATTGGTGTAAAATACAGTTTGTCGTCTTTTCACTGTCATCAGATATGACCCATTTGGATGTTCAGAGGCTCTGTAGTTACCATGGAAACACTGTCATCTTCTACAATATTGATTCAGCAGTAAAACCCATAGAGTTGGATCAATGACAGTGGATGGAAACACTGGATGTATGATCAGTTAATGATAGATTTTGCTGAAAAAGTCGGTTTTTCTTCGGTCTTCTGTTTTTCTGATCTAGTATCCTTTGAATTTACCCTGAGCTTTGATGAAAATCTGCATGATCAGTTGATTAATTACAAAAAAATACCTGAAGAAACTGAAAATAAAGAGTATTATATTACAATAAATCACTTAAGAAAGGGGGGAAAAAAATATTTGTGAAATGCCACAAAAGTAGCACCGGGTCTTTATGGGTTAATGTAACTGTATGGTTCAGAAATGGTGGGTATGCATAAAAAAAGAACACCCAATCCCTGTTGATTAATCAAAGGTGACAGTAAAAAAAAAAAAAAAAAAATCCTGCATTTTCCTGCTGGCCTGCATACATCCACTACAGCAACCGAATCCAAATACAGCACTTGCTTTTTGGTTCAGCTTTGCCCATGCCAACACGCCAAATTTGATTTAGTTTGGCCTGCGCTGCCAACCAGAGGGCCACCTGAAAGCAGCCCCCCCCTCCAGGCCTTGAACCCAGCGCCTCAGTCCACCGGTTCAACCCAAACACCACACATCTCGGCTCCTGTTCCAGAGCGCCGCTGTGAAGTGATCGATGACTCACTATCGACGCCCAGACAGTTCGGGTTCCCTTTCTGTTAACATTGGCGGCGTGAAAAAACTTCAGGTTTGTTTGCAGGAAAAACAACACTGAGGGTAAACTGCGACGTCTTTTTTCGTGAATCTTACAAAGTACATTTCCGAAAAAAAAAAAAGAACGAAATGAGGATCGGAGGGAAACATCTGCTCATCAACTTTATTTTAACAATCAGCCAATCCATCTGTCAGTTAGTCTACTTGTTATCCCCGCGTCCATCAACAGTTGTTCTGCGCAGGAGCTGCCAACATGTGAGCAATGTGTCTCTGGCCACCTTTTCGAAACAGGCTTTCAAAAAAACAAACATTCAATATTATACGCCGCGTCTCCCATAAGTATGTGTGAGCTGCAGCGTTTAGGCCAAGAACAAACAGGTCATTAAGGCTGTTTAAACAAACCTGTTAGTGCACGGCTGGCTTCGACTCCTCATTAAGAAAACCCACAACTTCTGCAGCTCACTGGAAAACCATATGCTGTGTGTGTGTGTGTGCGTGTGTGAAATATGACTGTCAGCATATCTGAAATAAGGAAACATGTATTTGAGAAGTGTGGGCCTCTACATGAATGAGCACTAATAAACATAACTTGTGAGTAGATTAGCCTCAGTGCCAGTGTGGTTAATAGATGTCAGCACCTCCGAGCAGGGAGAATGATGAGGTGAAACTCATTTAAATACAATTCACGCTTGGTTTAATTTGTCACTGTGTGTGACCCATATAAGAGGTAATTGTAGGATGTGCAGCTGGAGTAAAAAACAAAGAAGAAGAAGAAGAAAATACTAGTGGGCTTTACTGTATCTGCTCAAATGAAGCCTGAGTGAATGGAAACCAGACTCTGATTTCAGACTTTTGTTAAATGAAAACATCTAAACATTCAGAGGAGTTTTATTCTTCATGATGCTGTTGTAAATGTGGACAAGAAGGAAGCGAACACCGTTAACCCATGAAGACCCGCTCTTACGTTTGTTCCCAAATACGTGTTTTCCTCTCAATTTTTTAAAGGAGTGATATTTATTTTATTCTTTTTAAATGGAATTATGTATTTTAAAACATTTCTTTGTGTTCTACATAAACCAGCAGTGTCCAAACTATGGCCCACGGGCCAACTGCGGCCCACAGTCCATCTTTAATTGGCCCGCAAGGATTATTTTAAATAGAATGGAATATGGCCCACACTTACACTTTTGCCTGAGTGTTTTGCATTTCTCTGATAACCGTTTCAAATGAATGTTAATAGGTGTGTTGCTAACCCTAAGAACTTGAAATAAGCTTGAAATTCATTTTCCACGTTATTGTTTTTTCTCTGTCCTGTAAATGTTCTGTCTAAATCTGAGGCTGCTGTTCTGAGAATGAACTACCAAAGCCTTTTCTGAATAAAATCACTGTGATTAAGGCAGTTTTGCTTTTGATTATATTCAACAAAATAACATATTTGTCCACTTTTAATTGATTTTTCTATTTTAAATACACTAAAGTTAAGGCTATATATCTAATTTCTAGAAAGTGGCTTAGCCCCTTCTATATTTTTATGCATGTGACCCTCAGTGAAAACAGTTTGGACACCCCTGACATAAACTGTAAATGTTCTGTTTGAATTCTTCATTAATTGGCCCTTTAAATACACATGAGCCACCTTAGGCCCCGCCCCCTCCAGGTTATTGGCTGTGCTGCTCTGTTCAATTCAACCAACAACTGAACATTTTAGGTAATCAGCTCAAAGTTTGGACATATTTTCAGTTATTACAACCGCTGCTGCTGATAAATAATTATGTCGAACTGGAGAAATGTTTATCAGAAGTTTGGACATTATATGTGTAAATGTCATGACGTAATTACTTTTAAAAAAATTTAAAAAATTAAACAGGAATCAAAACAGGTTGTAGAAATCCACTTGATTTTTGCCATTATGAAAAGATAGTTTTGCAGCAGTTGGAGGGTTTACATTCAAACTTTATGAACTATTTTGGTCCAAATACACAAATAAATGAACCACAGATGAATAAAAGTGGGTTTGGAAAATATGAGCCCATTTATCACTATCACAGTTTTTTCAATAAAAGAAACCACATATTTTCTTCTATACAATTTACCACTCATGTACAGTCGTGTAAAAAAAATTAAAGTCATCAAAAACAATCAAGTCCTAACTCCTGTGTGTGTCATGTGACTAAAACAGACAGAAAACAAAACACGGAATGAATAAAAACTGTTTTTGTCAGTACAATGACATAGATATTAATGTAAGAACTGAAGTGATTTTGGTTTTTATCATGAAAACATGTTAAATTGATAAATATCAGCTCTGAAATTAAACTGTTATGAGATATTTTTGTTGTTATCATTATATTTGTCCAAACAAATGTGTCTTTAGTTGTAAAATGAACAAGAAACTGAAAGAAACAAGGGGTGGTCTAATAATTTTTTCCATGACTGCAGATGTTCATACATCGGAGGTGTCAAAAATGCGACCCAGTTCCAAAAATCTGTCATGTTTTTTCCCTTTGGGTTGAGATGTGGTAACTATGAAATGGTGAATATTATTAAAATTGCTCTTACTTCTCTCATGACATTTTCAGTTAATGTGCCAAATTTAGCTTTTTTTTTTTTTTTTTTTTTACACTAAAACCAAGAGAAAAAATGTGATTATTTAAGGGTTATTATGATTGTGTTTTACAAGTTTGACCGATTTGGGATTGAATTGTGCTCAATGTGGCCCCTGAACTAAAATGATGATGATGACTTTCGTTTTTTTTCACTTCCGGGGTCGCCATAGCGAATCACCTTCGTTGATTTGGCAGAGGTTTTTATGTCGGATGCCCTTCCTGACACAACAGGGCTTGGGACCGCCCCCTTGTGGCTATTGGATGTATAGCGTAAAGAACCTTTCCTAAGGGATCACCCGAGTCTCGAACCGGCCATCTTCTGCTCTAAAGTCAGTGGCGTTATGAAATGGTGAATATTATTAAATTATTAAGTCTGGTGTCATGACATTTTCAGTTAACATGCAAAATTTTGCTTTTTTACACTAAAACCAAGAGAAAAAATGTAATTATTTAAGGGTTAGTCACTACAGCCCCTGAACTAAAATAATTTGCACATTCTTGATTTTTAATTCATTCATTTGTTGGACTCTGGGTTGGACTCTACGGCATGTGGGATTTAGGTTGGACGTCCCTGTTTTTTTGTGGACATGAGGAGGTTTAGAGAACGTATTCTAGTCCTCACCTTCATATGAGGTTTGGAAAAGAGAACAATCAACTCCTTGACTTCACCGCTCCATCCGTGGTTGGATTTCAGCTCCTCTGTCAACTGGAAATGGAGAAAACAGGAAACAGAGTCCTTCCATTACGACTGCTTTGTCTTCATGTTTTACTATTGGATGATAACTACGTGTCCATGTTCCTGTTTCTTCTGAAAGTTCAAGGCTACGCGACAGCTGCGGCGACAACTACAAAAAGAGCAGCCTTGACCGTCAGCGGCAAGTGGAGCGGCGGCGAGTGACTGTGTGCAGTCGCCGTCTTGTCAAGCATATTACTGTAATGACTTCTACTGCTTCAAGATGTTGAGGCACACTCCAGAAACACAATGCATGAAGGTCATTAGTTTCCACTGTGAGCAAACAGAAGCCTCTCTGAGGGGAAACAGACCCATGGTTTGGCCCTTCCAGTAGGTCCTGATGATTTAAGCCAGGCGGAGAGTGGCTGTCGAAGTGAATCTGAAGCAAAGCGGATGAAGACGAGGAGATGAAGAGGAGAGCAGGGGAGAGGACAGAAACAGATAGGCAATGTGGAAACATGGCAGGAGTTACAGTTTGTACGTAGGGTGTAGGAAGGAAATAAAGGAGGAAACATACAAATGGACTGCACTTATATATACTTATACTTATATGTATACTTATATAAAATATATATATACAGGTAGTCCTCGGGTTATGAACGAGTTCCATTTCTACGCTGTTGACGTAACCCGAATTTCCACGTAAGTCGGAACTAACCCTTTAGTACCCCTAAATACCCCCTAAATCTCTAAATAACTATCCAAATACATGTATTATACTTCATATTAATAGAATAAAGTAAAAAAATAAGATACTGTACGATTAGTATACAGTACGTATGTACAGTAATAGCGGACGAAACTCTGGTGTCGTAAGGTCGAAATAACGTAACTCGAGGACTACCCGTATATAGGCATGTATAGCGTAAAAGACCTTGCTCAAGGGCCCACCTATAACTTGAACTGGCAACTTTCCACATCAAAGTCTACGGTGTATACCACTAAGCTATCCAGTTGTCAAAACAAAACAAAACAAAAGTAAAAAAAAAGTAAAAAAAAAAAAAAAAAATACATGTAGACAGTGGGAGCCAGGATTTGAACCACCAACCCTCTACCACTCTACCAACTGTGCCACGGCCAGAATAGTTTTGATAGATTTGAGACTTTACAAAGCCTCACATTCAACCATTCACACACACACACACACACACTATGCTAATGTAGCGTGCCAGTGTCTTGCTCATGGACATTTCGACATGTGGGACCCAGGATTTGAACCACCAACCCTTTGGCCATTGGACAACCCGCTCTACCAACTACCAACGACTCAACTGGGTGCATGAGGAAGGGAGAGACAGGGGCCAATCATCCTCCTCACACACACACACACACACACACACACACACACACACACAATTGGGAGCAATTTAGGGTTCAGTGTCTTGCTCATGGACACTCCGACATGTGGACAGTGGGAGCCAGGATTTGAACCACCAACCCTCTACCACTCTACCAACTGTGCCACGGCCAGAATGGAGATTTGGAAAGAAAAAAAAAAAGAGTAAAACCATCTTCTGTAGGAACATGAGGACTGGAGGTGGGATCCGTTTGAGGAGGTGAAAGGAGGTATAGCGGCAGACATTCCGAACAAATAAATGACTGGTTGGTGACAGGAATGAAATATGATGCAATAGTGACTGTTCGGGGCCAT
The DNA here is from genome assembly GCA_029822895.1 of Maxillicosta whitleyi. Lineage (NCBI taxonomy): Eukaryota > Metazoa > Chordata > Actinopteri > Perciformes > Neosebastidae > Maxillicosta > Maxillicosta whitleyi. The sequence goes on along the minus strand of JAPSES010000030.1, from coordinate 11,684,637 downwards.
TTTGGGTCAGAGTGAGTGGGAACGCTCTCTTGTCACTTCATCTTAAACTTAAAATTAATTGTATTCGTCCAAAAACTGAAACACTAGACAACACCGAAAATGATTTTAGCAGCGTTTTTGCTCGGCGCTGTCCTCCGCGACCTCAAACCTGGCACAGCGTCATTAAATGATATCTGCTTTAACATTTTTTAAGGGGGGGGGGGGGTGGTTATTCTAGACGAGAGTTTTTCGATAACATTTCATAACTCAGGACTTGTTAGAGGGAGTGTGCATTCCTCTCATGTTTGTGTGTGACAGAAAAGTCATCTGTACCACAGAGGAAACCATCTGAACGCTGAAAATGTATTCCTGTTCCCCGCGCTGTCAAACTGTCATCCTCAGCGGCGCGTCTATCTGCAAAAGATGTTTGGAATGAGTCACTTACATCTGAAGCCAGACTGGCTGCTCGCTCTTGGACGGGGATGGGGCTTCGTTTCTCGAAGCGCTTTAGTCGCTCGTGGATCTGTCAAGTTAGGAAAGTGTCACAATGAGACTTCTATGTCGACCACAACCACTTTTTATATAAATAATAAAGAATATAATAAAAATAATGAATAAAACTGAGGTGGAAAGGTCTAAAAACAGCCTGTAAATCTATAAATATGAATATGATTTATACTTTTGGTTTGTTTTCTTTGTTTTACAGTGGCGAAAACCTGCAGGATTTTCTCATTTTTCTTGGAATCCCAGAAAATATTCAAGCAAGACGTAAAATCAGATGCATTAAACCTCAAAAATCTAGGATTATTTATTAGGCCACTTCCAAATAAAGCTTTCCTCTGCCATATATTATATTAAAATACACTGACCTACTTTTTTTTTTTTTTTTTTTCAGAGATTAAATGTGCAAAATCAATCATACTTTAATAAGATGAACTGGAAAACAAATGACAAAAGTACCAGTTAGCTGTTGTTTTCGATGTATATGATGAAGTTTTATTACACATATGTGTTGGTTTTTGCACATTTATACAATAGATTTATAAATAACCCTCTAAAGTGAATGTATTATAATGAACAGACAGTGTTTTGAAGTAGATCCGGTTGCTTTGAGACAAACATTCCTGTTGAGTAAACTCTATTTTGTTATTAATTCTCAAAATTTCACATTTTCACCCAAGACTTTTCTCTTAGACGTTCCAGCCAACCTCCTATTTTGACCTTAATTTTTCTTTATTACTTACAAAAATTTGGTGAAATCTCACTACTTTTTTTTTTTTTTTTTCATTTTTCGGTGAAAATCTATGAAATTTCCTTATATTTGATTTACCGACCATGCGGATGATCATAAAAGCTCAGAGTGAATTCAAAGGTTATTATATCAAAACAGAAACTGAAGAATAATTGATTGTTTTCAGCACAATATCTCATTAACTGGAGCGTCTGAACACCCAAAGGAAACAAAACAAAACATTACATTACATTTGGCGTTTATCCAAAGCGACTCACAAGGTACAGGTAGTCCTCGGGTTACAAACGAGTTCCGTTCCTACGCTGTCGATGTAACCCGAATTTCCATGTAAGTCAGAATTAACCCTTTAGTACCCCTAAATACCCCCTAAATCTCTATATAACTATCCAAATACATGTATTACACTTCACATTAATAAAATAAAGTAAAGTGGACGAGACTCTGGCGCCGTAAAGTCGAAAATAACGTAACCCAAGGATTACCCATATACAGGATATACATGGATAGCGTAAAGGGCCTTGCCCAATTAAGGGCCCACCTGTAACTTGAACTGGCAACCTTCCGCATCAAAGTCTGCGGTGTTTACCACTAAGCTATCCAGTTGTCAAAACAAAACAAAACGAAACAAAACAAAACAAAACAAAACAAAACAAAACAAAACAAAACAAAACAAAACAAAACAAAACAAAACAAAACCATTTATTCATGACGGAAAGTTTTTATAGAATGAAGTAAAACACGTGCGTCCATGTGACTGCGTTGAGGTTGGGTGGTGGTGGCCCTACTTTATTTATAGAAGAGAAATCTCTGTTTTCACTATCAAAGTCTGAGCTTGTTCTTGGGAGTGCGTCGTGACTCGAACAAAGAACATTTCCAAGGACCTGAGAGTTCTTGATGTTCCCCAGGCTGGAAAAGGCGTCGACTGTCAGGCAGATGGCGTACAAATGGAGACGAGTCCACAGCGCGCGTTACCTTCCAGAGGACGGGTCGAGTGTCAGAGTTCAGTCCAGGAGCAGGGCGTGTTCCGGTCCAGGAGGCCGCAACCAAACCCACGGAAAAGTCTGGGAAACTCGAGGCCTTTAAAGCTAATGTCAGTGTTCATGAACCTGGACTTGGATTTCTGACAGAAGGAGGGGGGGGGAGGGGGGGTCAACAGATAAAGTCATGACAGAACCTCCTCCTTTATTATTTTAATCTGAGACTCAGATGTTTTTAGAACGTCAGGACAACACTGAAGCAGTTTACAAGGCTGTTCTGCAGGAGAAGACGCCACTTCTGTCCAAAAAGTCTGTCCGTCTGTCTACAGTTTTGCTAAATGCCATGTGGATTAGTCAGGATATTAATGAAGGAATGTTCTGTGGAGAGATGGGACCAAGGTACAACGTTTTGGCTCAAACAGAAAGTCTGGAAACTGGAAACAACTAAACAGTGCATTCCACAAAAATGGGGTTCTGCCTCCGAACCAGGACAACGCACGGAACTGTCCCTGTCCTTAACTTATCTTATCTCCTTACCTTACCTTATCTTACCTTATCTTATCTCCTTACCTTATCTTAACTTATTTTATTTTATCTTACCTTACCGTATCTTCTTACCTTACCTTATCTTACCTTATTTTACCTTATCTTATCTTACTTTACCTTATCTTCTTATCTCACCTTATTTTCTCTTATGTTACCTTACCTTATTTTTTACCTTAGCTTATCTTAGCTTACCTTATCTGCTTACCTTACCTTACCTTACCGTATCTTATCTTATCTTCTTACCTTACCTTAACTTATTTTATCTTATCTTATCTTATCTCACAACAAAACAACCAAAAACATACACAGTCTTCTATCTATGGATCAGGCAGAATAAAAGTAATATTTTTGGAAAGGATGACCCATTTCCAGAGTTTTATCTTATGGAAATCCTGTAGAACCTCAAACATTACTATTATTCACTATTATCATTATCCATTACTATCAATGTCATTATTATGATGATTGTGATCACGATTAGCAGCAGTAGTATTAGCATTACACTTATTGTTATTATTAATAATAGTAGTAATATTACTATCACTACTTTTATTATTTAATATATATAATGTGTAATTAGCTGTTTTCCCACCATTTTTAACATTGTTTTTATCTCGGTTTTTTTTTCTCTTTTTTTGTCTTCTAATGGTGACATATGATATATAACACCGGACAGTTTTGCACAGCGAATGAATAAATTGAATATTTGTTTCATGTGTTTCCTTTTAGTTTTAATTCTGTCGTGAAATTCTGATCCTATTTCTGCAGAAAATGGGAAAATCCTGAGGGTTCAAACTACCTTCCAACAAAAATGGGACTGATGCACATGTAACCTTAACCTTAAAGAGCAGGTGAAGCTTCTTCTCCATTAACATGCTGTGGAGGAACCTGTAGTCCTCCTCCCGGTCTGTGTGAGACTCAGTTCCTGACATCACTGACGATAACAGTCTGCAAACGCCTGCAGGAGAAAAGGCAGGGCAAGTGTGAACGGATGCCCCCATGCACATGCACATATACATCTGTACTCAATTTACACACTTATATGAAGGTTATAAGAGCCCAGCTTCGACGGTGAGGGGTCAAACGTTAAGTGGATATAACATTTTAAGAAACCCATAGAAAAATGTAACTTTCTGGCAGTCACATGATTATTCTTTCTTTCATAATGTGCTGGTTTGACTTACCTCTGTGTTCTGTCCGGCTCAGCATCCTATTCACTCTGAAAAAAAGCAAAACTACTGAAAACTCACTCATATATTATTTACTTATTTATAGAAAATGTGTGTCGCTTTTACCAGTTAACACAAAAGGAAAGAGGACACTTCTATTTATTTTTCACTCTGTATTTAAAAGTAATTTTTTTCTGAGATATTACTGCCCCCTAATGCCAGTATGAGATATTTCTAGCTTATTCTTTATCACCCACAGTCATTGTTTTACCTCTGCTCATGCATTTTTAGCTATTTATTAGACATATTATGCAAGAAGCAATGCAATTACAGTATAATACTTTCAGTTTAAGATTTAATAAACCTACAATTTGCAAAATTTTGTCATGCAACTACACTTAAAGTTTATATAAATTTGCTTTTAGACATAGTCCTCTTTTTATTCCTGTTTTTTTTTTACACATCGACAATGATTACATACTCAGTCCCAGTTGAGCTTCATCTATCAAGAATAAATCACATCGTTCACAATCACAATTATTTCATGAGAAGAGGTTAAAATATTTTACTCCAACTTCTTGGGCACAAGTGTTTTAACCCGTAAAGACCCAAAAAGCCACCGTCGACCAAAATCATTAGCTGATCTAAAATATTTAATAACTATTGATCCACTAATTCCATCAATACATATAAATAATTGGTGCAAAATACAGTTTTTCATATTTTTATGGTCATCAGATATGACCTATTTGGATGTTCAGAGGCTCTGTAGTTACCATGGAAACACCATCATCTTCTATAACATTGATTCACCAGTATAACCCATGGAGTTGGATCTATAACAGTGGATGAAAACACTGGGTTTATGTTTAGTTTATGAATAATTTGTGGGAAAAAAAATCACCTTTTCTTGAGTTTTCTCTATTTCTGATATAATATCCCTCAACTTTAATATGACCTTTAATGAACATCTACGTAATCAGTAAATTAAATACAGTAAAATACCTGAATTTCAATACAAACAGGAGTATAATATTGTAATAAATAGTGATAAATCACTTAATAAATGTTAAATAGAGAGGGAAATCCAATTGGTAACTTGACACAAAAGCAGCACCGGATCTTTATGGGTTAATGTTTTGTAATAAAACTAACAGAACTGGAATTTAACAATAAAATAAAGCTTCTATGTCTGTCATGTTCATTCAAACACAGTTTAAAGAGAAAACTTTAACACTTAAATGTTAAATTGCACTCACCAGACAGTGTCGGCACCATTATTTCCAGATAAAATATCCGCTTTCTTTTTATCTAAAGCGTATGGGCCACATTTGACTGTCCACTTGTGTAGAGTGAACTGCCAGATTGTAAAAGAGAATGTCTATTATTTAGTCAATATGTGTCAGGACTGACCTAAATCAAACCAGTGGACAATCAATAATGCAATCACAGTATGGGGGGGGGGGGGGTGCTGGGCTGTAACTGCCCACTTTCCCCATATGATGACAGAGAGGTCACATTAGGAGCTGCAGCTTCCATCGTTTGGGTTTATTTCATTCATTAGGTCTATTGTTACACCTTTAACCCCGTGTTTTCTGGATTTGAAACTCAAAACTGCAACGTAAGGGAATGAAGCGTGCGTGTAACTTCACCCAAGCAAGTATACATTTGCAATATCTATTTTATTTAGAGTATTTTCATGTCATTTAGCTTCCTGTTACGTCTCTTGTCCCTATAACGCCAAATGTATCATATTTGACACATGAGTTTTGAAGCTCTCTATGATCAATGTAGAAAAACCTGACGTATACAATAAGATACATACAGTACAGCACATAAATAATCCACCAGGGGGGAGGAAGTCATTCATCAGAGTTATTAATGAGGCAGAACTTTGACCAGTTTGAAAATGAATTAACAGTTTGTTAGACATTCTAGTGTTTTATTGTGTTTTTGTTAGTTCAAAAATAAAAAAATATTTGAGCATTAAGATCTGATGTATCAAATATGATACAAAACTCAAACCTATTTGAGGGAAATGTTCAGAGGGACCAATAAAGGCTTCAGTTTCAAAGAACTGGAATTTTTTTGTCAATGACTTAATAATTCAGGCTTTACATGGATAAGAGTTATACTTTTTACTGTAACGCATATATGACACGATATATATGTTATTTAACCCTTAAAGCCCTAAAGAGCTTCTATTGATCTAAAATGTTTGATAACTTTTCAACCACTAATCCTATCAATGCCTTAAATATTTCAGGTAAAATGCAGTTTATCAGCTTCTCAGTGACCTCAGATGTGTCCTATTTGGCCGTTCAGAGCCTCTGTAGTGAATGTGCAAATTATTCAATAAAACAAAGGTAAGTTTGACATATAACAGTGGTTCTAGATGCTCGCCGTTACATATTTTGCTGAAAAGGCACATTCTTCTTAATTTTTCTTTGTGTTTTGATAAATTAACCTATACATTTCCTCTTAGTTTTAATGGACATCCTCATGATTGGTAAATTAAATATGGGTAATAACTGAAAAATGCAAAATGAAGAGGATAACATTATAATAAATGGTCATAAATAATTAAACGTAAAGTAAAATTTATTTGTAAGTTCTTTATGGGGTAAATTTGACACTTTCCAAAGCCCTGTAATCTGATTAAAATCATATATCTGCAAATGTGTTGAATCACAATAAACTGAGGTATTCCTACATTACAGGTTTAGCGAACTCTACTCTTTTTTAGGTTAAATAAACTCTTAAAAACTGTCGTCACATGAGCTGAGAAACGTCATCTTTATACATATTCGTTTTGCATTCTTACCGGACAGTGATGCTGCAAATGTGTGATGATCTTACAGAATATGAGATGGATGGCTGTAGCTGGTAGAGCATCATCTAATGACCGAAGGGTTGGTGGTTCGAATCCTAAACATGTTGAAGTGTCCTTGAGCAAGACACTGAACCCAGCAGTGTCTGGCTGTGCAGTATACTGGTGTGTGTGTGAATGTGAGGTTTTGTAAAGCGTTTTCAGCACCATAAAGGTGTAGAAAACGCGTTATGTAAGTGCAATCTATTTATCATTTAGAATGTGATGCATGTGTTGTAGATTAAATTAACAGTAGGTATTTAAAGTACTTAAATGAGTAATAATAAGCAATAATAAGCTACAAAGATCTGTAACAATCTGGGTGTAGAAGACAAAATTAGACATATGTGGATGCAGCACAAACTGTTTACTGATGTATAAAGAAAGCAGACCAATCATGGGTGTGAACCTAGAGGAGGAGTCCACAGCAACAACTTGGTTTTCAGCTGCGTCATGTTATCTAGAGACTACTAGGCCTACAGGAAACAAGGCCCGATTTTCAAAGTAACAGCTCACAAACAAAAAAGAAAAACTTTATATAGTATAAAAAAAATAATAATAATAAAATATTCATCAGTACTAAATTGGGTTAAATCTTTTACTAGATTGTATTTTCAACAAAACAACAGTCTTCTGATTCTAATAACAGGTAGATTTAATGAGTATTAAAACAACTCAGTGTATTCTTCTTGTGCTAGACAGTGTAATGTATGTTTTCCCCTTTTCACCAACATATTTTCTCACAGCCTTGAGGACCCACATCAAATGCCTTTGCTGAAATTCTCAAGACAACTCTGTGTTCATGACCTTGACAGAAACATGTGCAGAATCTGAGTTTGTTGCTGTATCTTAACTCTTATTGTCCAATGACACACGGCAATTTTCTTACACTTCTCAGCAGCTGCACTTCAGATAAATGCTCTCGACTCCCCTCACTGCCATTTATTTTAATACTATTCTCTAATGCACACTCATTATAAAAGAAAAATATTTTCACCATTTTAATATTTTGAGCATATGCTATAAATGTTATTTTCAAAATCTCTATCATTCCTTGACATTGACTCAAAATAAACACTTGATTATGTAATTGATATAAGAAAATTTATTATAATGTAGCAGAAAAGTCTCTCATCTCCTGCTTCCTGCTACATTAATATACATACAAATAAATTCAAAACACATATTTACAATTTCAACAAAAGACAAAAAGAAAAATAGACAGTACATTAGTTGACTGGGTTATTGATTAGGATTATAAGTTTAATTTTGTTTTTAAAAGCAATAATCATAAGACCAATGCGACAAAATGATGAAAAGTCATAATATAACTTGTAAAGCGATTAAGCCTTTGTAAAGCAAATGCAAGTCTTGTAAAACAAATGAAGTTCTTCCACTACACACTAAATAAATAAATAAAAAAAGTTTCAAGACAGCAACAACACATATTTTCTTATTAGCAAGTAACATAATAACAGTAACAACAAAGAATATTAACTGGGTTTCAATGTTAGATTGAGAAATAATTGCCGTCATCATAACCATAATCATCATAATAAGAAAAACAGTAATTAATAAGAACCCTGTACACTATTCAACAATCAACAAAACAATACATAAAATCAATATACAACAAATACAGATAAAAGAAATGCAGGACAGTGTAGTTGCAAATGATATTGTAATAACACAAAAAGTAATAGTATTAATAATAATTAAATTATTGTTATTATTTGTAGTAGTGGTGGTAGTAGTAGTAGTGTAATGCTTGATATTGACACCCAATTAATATTCTAAAAACAAAAATTTAACAGGGCAATTAAAAGACTATTATAACGATTTTATATGAAGAACAAGTGGCTTAATATTTTTTTCTTAATTTATTATTTAATAATTATTTCCAAACGCTCATTTTCATTGATTTGCAAAAGTAAATAAATAAATAAAATCTGTTTTTGATGGATTCATTATAAAGCGTGTAAAATTGCATTTACATTACACATAAACAAAATAGAAATAACCAGCGAAGTGATTTTTTTTTAATCCATTATATTTCCAAAACCCCTCCGACATTTATTTTGTAACAGACCGGAAGTTGCCTCTTCCTGGCTAAACATTAGCTGAACTCCTCCGTCGCTGTTTCCTCCTGTCTGTCTGTGCTGCGTTTTCTTGACCTACATCGGCCGAGTCAAGCGCATTCCGTGTCTACATGCCAGATGATGCGCTGAGGGTGGTTTTTAATAAACACCACCCGCTATGCAGTGCTTTCGCTCGGTGCTCGGCGTGTAGGTGTCCGTCTGCGGGTAGACCGTGTCCAGAGATCAGGAAGCCGAAGAAAAGAGAACTGAGAGCGGACAGGAGGCCACGGTTCCCCCTCACACACATACACACATCACCGCGGCCTTGATGGTGATGTATGCAAGGAAACCAGCAAGAGTCAGCGATGGGTAAATCACACGGAAACCTTAAGGCTTTTAATAAAACCTAAAATGGAGTCTTTTTTACCTCTCCTGTTGAGGTTAATCGGGTTCACGGCTAGCTGCTAACCCGTGCTGCTACCGGCTAAGGGTCTGCCTGCAATTAGCCTGTATTCCGGATATGTCCTGCGGCTAACGTCAGCGCAACGTTAGCTAACTAACATATTTGTGTTTAACCATTCTCATTGACGGTAGATTTTACACGGTATATTTAACATTTAACAGTTAACACTCTTGAAATTAACAAAACATTAGCATGTTTATAGCTAGCTGACAGCTAAAGCAGGAAATTTAGCTAACTTAGCCACGAGTAAGCTAATTTGCTAAATATGTTTAAATGTTTTTTGTTTTACATATCTTTACCTGTTCTAATACGTTGATTCTTATTAATATGATTTTTCATTGTGTGTTCCCAGGTGCACCGACAGAAGGGATTCGCAATCCTATCAGGTATGACTTGTTCAACGTGATTTGTCAGTACTCTATAAATACAAGATATTAAAATGTCAGTAGACTTTTCGTTAGCTGCTCAAAAAGCTTGTTAAATATTTATTTAGGGAGGAGAAAAACCTTACCATTAGTGTTCTGATTAAATGTCCAGCTTTAGTCATTTTTGTTGGTCCATACATTACTAACAAACCATCAGAATCATCCTAGATATTAACTTTTTTGACCTTAATAAACTTATATTATCTGTTGTTTGAGTTCTGCCGCTGTTTTGTGCAATTTTTCATTAATTATATAAAACACAGATTCTTGAATTTCTTCCTTCTGTTAAGGTGTAAGAATGTTAAAGCTTTGTACTCACAGATCGTGAACATAATGGATTCATAAAGCGTGAGATGAACAAAATAAACCTGGCTTTATGTTTCATAATATGTACTTTGTTTATTTACATAAAATAAAAGGTCACTCACAGCTTAGGTTTTACATTATCTGTATCCAACAGACTGTATTTATCTTGTATCCCAGTCATATTAAGTGACATCCACTATTGAAAAATAAGATGACATTTTACACATAGCATTGGGTCATATGCTGTGTATATAGTTATATTAAAGGTTTTCTTTTGTGTGATTGAAGGCATTAAATACCTTCATTTTGTTTCCCTGGCACCAAATGTTATTATAGCTCATATTCTATCACATATTTCAACCATATCTACAACACATTCACTTAATTACATTAAATTATTTCATGCTGACAACTTTCCTGTAGGTAAGGTAACTAACGATAGCTGCATTTTCCCTAAGAAAGTAAGTTATGACCTTGTATCCCTATGAAATCATCAGTCAGATGATGACGAATACATTTTTTTTTTTTTTACTGTTTTATTATTTGTCACACATTAAGCTGGGTTATCTTTAATCTCTCCAGACCCATAAATCTCAGCCAAAAAGCCAGTCCAGCAGCCTTCACCGTTATGAAAAGGTGCGTGATGGCTCATCGGACCCCACACCTCCTTACAAGTTGTTGCGACGATCAGATGAAAGTCCTGTCAGCAGACATGGAGACAGCACAGGCCATGGAAAGGCAAAAAGTTCCCACACACTCAGAGGAAAAAATGGTAAGCCCTGACCTGGTGGATCAGCACAGCTTGTAACATTAAAATTAAGTTTTATCCTTTCAATAAGAAAGAGTGAGACCCCTTGATCCAACAGTGCCTGTTGAAAATGAAAATAGAAGATGCCCATGTCGGTTATTCATTCAGTTCAGTTTTATTTATAGACCCCAATATCACAAGGAAGTCACCTCACTGGGTTTTACGGAAATTGTTGAGTGGATGTAAAAGAACACAATGAAAATAAACAAACAGTCAACTAAGCACTCAGTTAAGAGTCAGTGAAACAAATGGATTAATGTCCTGGGCATCCCCCGTCCATCCAACCCTCCTTTTTGGCAAAGAAAAACTCAAAAAAAAAAAAAAAAAAACTCCAGGGGGAGAAAGACAATCCTGGATGAGGACCCCAATGAAGGAGAGATCCACTCCCATGGGCGGTCGGCCTGTAGATCAGACCAGGATGGTTGTGATTCAGTGTCTTTTAACTCTGATGCCTCTCACTGTTACCTTGTAGGTTTTTCATATAAACACTCTGGCCAGTACCCACCCCTCATTAAAATCATGTGACATCCTCCTAAGTCACATTATTTCTGTATTAGATTCAAATATATTGTTAAAACTTCATATTTCATAACAGTGTTACAGGACGATCTGGTCCAAAGATTACTGTGAGGATTATTATTACATTACATTTGGCTGAGGCTTTTATCCGTAGTGACTTACAAGGTATATAGGCATGTATAGCGTAAAGGGCCTTGCCCAAGGGCCCACGTGGGATTTGAACTGGCAACCTTCCACACCAAAGTCTGCAGTGTAAACCACTAAGGTATCCAGTTGCTATGTGATGATCTTCTGAGGGAGAATCACTGTCCATGGGTTGAATGACAATCTAGTACCAGTCAAACTGTGGGTTTTCCTCTGGTCTTAGGCTGTATGTTGTGGCTTGTATTTATTGTTGTCTGACTAAGATTTTAGCACCAACATCCTTAGAATATTCACAATATCTGGATGAAGTAAATATTCAACATTTTCCTGAATTTGCATCAGCTGTGTTAACAAAATCTGACGCCCTTATTTGTCCTGCAGGATTTTTTTTTTTTTTTTTTTACAGTCAATGAAACATGTTTACACTTGTTAACTCTAATAGGTTAAGTGGTTAATCTAAATCACATCTAAATCCCTTACAGCCGTTAAGTAATTCGCTATTATTTCTTCAGCAATACACAATATATAAACTAAAGACTGAAGTGCAATGTAAAGTAAGATGCAAAAGTACCGCTATAATGTGACTGAAATAAACGTACTAACGTAGTAACATTAACCCATAAAGACCCAGTGCTACTTTTGTGGCTGTGTCCAAATGGATTTTTTTTTTTACTATATTAAACCTTTCATAAATGATTTATCATAATAGTAAACTATGTTTTGTGTTTTTACAGTGAAAATCATGTGTTTTCCTATTTTTTTAATTTACTGATCATGTAAATGTTCATAAAAATTTAGACTAAATTCAGAGGTAATTATCAAAATGGGGAAAATTGAAGAAAAAGTGACTTTTTTCAGTAAAATCTATCATTAGCTGAACATAAACTAAGTGTGTTCATCCTCTGTCATGGATCAAAATCCATGTGTTTCACTGTTGAATTAATGTAGAAGATGAGGATGTTTGTATGTAGAGGCTCTTGGGTCATATCTGATGACCATGAAAAGATGACAAACTGTATTTTACACCAATTATTTACATGTATTGAAAAGATTAGTGGGTAAATGGGTATTAAACAGTTTAGATGAGTAGTTGCTTTTGAATGTTTGGGTCTATGTGGGTTAAAGCTACAAAGACATAGATGAGTGCATCATTTTCTGTAAGTTTTGACAGCTTTATTTGTTTTTACAATTACACAAACTGTACAATCCCTCAAAATTAATCCAATCAAACAATCCCAAAATTATATCAGAAGATTAGAATTAAAATAAATCACAATCTAAAATGGTGACATTGCCCAGGCCTGCATAAAAACAACTGTATGTCCTTGTTATGCTGTACTAGTAAGAACCCAACCACACACAGTCGGTCTGTCTGAACAATGTGCGTTTTCTGCTACTTGATGAATGACTTTGTTGCAGGGACAAGCGGCTCTCCTCAGGAGAACTCTCACAACAACAGCTCCCACCACGGCTCTGACTCTCATGCCACTCAGAGCAAGCCTGCAGACAGGGTAAGACGCTGTCCGTTGTTATCTGATGATATACCCTCAGCGCTTCCTGTACGATTTGCTGTCACGCAACTTTGTATCATGGTATGTGGGGCGCTTTATAGTCTTCTTCCTTTCTGCAGACGTCATAAGGATGCATAGATTATATTTTGGCATCTTTTCTGAGTAATTTGATGTCGTTTCCTCTGACTAGTAAATTGTCTTTTAAGCTAAAGTGACACAGATTTATGCAGGTAGGATGCTTTTAGCTGTTTCTGTTTTGTATGACAATAGAATTGAGTGTTTTGGCTTGTTAACAACAACCATGACAGTCACTGACAGCAATTTTATTAGATTTTGAACAACTTAAAGTTTCAGTTTACTGAGTTTTAATTTAGTTTTAATTCCAGGATCCATCTTTTTGACATCTTTTGATAAGTGAATAACAATAGTTTACGTTCTAGATGTTATCAAACGCTGTTACAACCTACCCCTCAATATTATATTGACTGTTAATGCCAGTGTATGCGATCATTAATATTAAACATTCCAGCGCGCATTCAGTCTAAAAGGTCCTTATTCATTATTAAGTGCAGAATGATGGTTGTTGAGCTGATACAGGAACCAGCCTTAAGTGTACATTACCCTGTGTACTCGAAAACATGCTTGGACATGCTCTCATGTTGTTCTTTGCAATAATCTATATATTATCTTTATTTAGTCTAATTACTTTCACATCATGGCTGTTTTTCGACCTTTTCATGATAATGTATCACCACAATGTCCATGTATGTCTGAAAAAGGGTGTTACAGAGTCACTGAAGCTGATTTATTCATGACAGTAAATATTGACGACAAAGTATATATGTTCTAAAATATTGTCCACATTGTTTCTTCTCGTCTTTTCTTTCTTAGCATCAGGACCCAGCAGATGACTGGACAGAGCATATCAGTTCCTCTGGGAAGAAGTACTACTACAACTGTAGGACTGAGGTCTCCCAGTGGGAGAAGCCCAAGGATCTGTTGGAGAGGCAAGGCTGATAAAATAAGAAAATATACACTGCACATGCAATCCTCATGCATATAATAGATTAAATGTCCAGTCTGTGTACCAGTAGTCTATGTTTCCATCCAAAATATCAAGGTCTTAAAAGTATGACACAAAAAAACTGCATGTGGAATAAAATGTTTAAGGCCATTTAGAAATGTTTAGCACTGCAAACCCCAGCCCAAAGTTTCCTGTCAGAAAAAAACTACCACTTCAGCGTGGACATTTTAGGAGTTAAAATAAAGCTTCTGTGACTAAATTTACTCCCTGGTCCTTGTGATGGAAAATCAGACTTCCTCTAAAGGCTCCTTGTTCCTGAGGAAAGATCCTGTGGTAGAAAAGTGGCTGTACTTAATATGTAGAGCAGGGTATAGTGTTTAACTGCATCACTGGTGTTTTCAAAGTCTCTGTAATGTTTTCCAGAGAACAACGACAAAAAGACTCAGTCAAGATGGCTGCAAACAGTTTCCCCAGGGACATGGACTACAGACAGGAGGCCTTGCAGGACAAAGCCACATCAAGTAGGAATTCCCCCAGCTTTCAATCACTCTGTGGTTTATTTTAGTGAATGTGATGTTTATCCAAAGTGTTTCACCTCTTTTTTTTTTCTTTTTTTTTACAGAGACAACTTCAGGGGACCAGTCCACATTATCCAACTCCGGCCATTCCTCCTCCTCCTCCTCTTCTCAGAGCCTGAACTCTGCTCCTGGTGCTTTAGGTTCCACTCCCTCCACCTTGTCCTCCTCTTCCTCGTCCACGGGCCAGTTGCCCCAGTGTGTCCAGTCCCAGTCACCAGCTCTGCTCCAGGACCCGGCAATCCTGCATCAGCTGCTCCCCGCCCTGCAGGCGACGCTGCAAATGAACAATGGCAATATGGACGTCACCAAGCTCAATGAGGGTAAGTATGTTAAAGACCATACTGTTGTGGTTCCACTGGGGCTCATTGTTCCAGGTTTAACATGTAAGTTGCTTTATTGTAAATTGTTTGTGCTATTTGGGACTCTTTATCACCAAGTGGCCACTGCAATACATTGACTTTACAAGTTTTCATATCGCACTGTGCCCACCAAATGTCCTCCATATGGCTTTAGATCACAGAATCTGACTTAGTCGTGTGCAGAGCTGGAAAGGTGCTGTTGACATAATCAAATATGGCAGTTTGTGTGAGCTGTTTACATTCATCTGAGCATGTTCGAAGTAAAACTTTATCCCAAGAAACCTGAGCCCAACTCTTAAAAGTGAAGAGAATTCTTAATACAGAGACGTAATAAAAAGTAATGGTCTTGAGCTTCATAAAAGTCTCCTCGTTGTATAGTAACGCTGTGTTGTAGGTGAAGAAGTTTTAATTTGAAAGATTCTTATGTGCACATTGATCCCAAAGAACTGAATAAAATGGATTTCCAGTGCTATTCATCGCATTGTACGTCAAAGTATACATCCTACCGCTGATAAATAATTAAAGGAAAGTTTATTTATTTATGTGGTGCATTCCATACACAAGGGAAATTTTGTGGGTTTGGCATAAACAAAAGGAACATCCGGAGGAAAGCAGTAAAATAATAATGAATACAAATATAAAAAAAAATAAATAAATAAGGAAAATAAAGTACAAATGACATGAATAAATATATATACGGCATTGAAATCATTACTAAATGACTAAAACTACACACAGTGAAATTTACAGAGGATTTTACTGTGCAGTAACAATTAAGACTGAACCAGAGCCTGTGTTTACACTGGGCATCAACATGCACCCTGAGTGATCGGAGTGCATGAGTGTACATTCTATTAAGCCGTCCCATCACGAATGTGTCCTGGGAATGCTTGATAGACTGCCCACTCCACTGGCGTCCTCTGTGTAAGTGAAAGTCAATTCAGCAGTGGCATCATATAAGAAATCTCAAAAATACAGAAAGTCCACAAATATGTATTAGAGGCGCTAACCTGCTATATACAGTGCTTCCTGAATGAACCAGAATTATGATCCAGCTTTTTTTTTTTTTCCCCTTTGAGGAGACTCGGAATATATGAAATTTGCATCCTCTAGTGCACAGGTGTCAAACATGCGGCCTGGGGGCCAAATCCGGCCCACCAAAGGGTCCAATCTGGCCCCTGGGATGAACTTGTGAAAAAACTACATTGAAGAAATTCACAATAAATGGTGTCAAAACCTTGTTAATCCCAGTTCCACATACAAATAGCTGGGTCAGAGAAGTAAAACATGATCATAACATCCTATAAATAATAACAAATGCAAATTTTCTCTTTGTTTTGGTGAAAAAAAAAAAGTGAAATTACATGAAAATGTTTACATTAACAAACTATACTTTTACAATAAAAATGTGAATAACTTGAAATGTGTCAAAAATAGTCCCTTATATAGACCCTGATATGCATGTTAGAATTAACACATGTAAATGATAAACTGAGGCAGAATATTTTTTAAATTTCATTTATTTTTCTGAACACTTTTCAAGTTGTTCCTTTTTATTCAGATTTTTAGGGAAACTTTGTAGATGTCAACATAATTTCGGCACCCTTAAATTGTATCGGGCTGAATGTGGTCCCTGAACTAAAATGAGTTTGACACCCCTGTTCTAGTGGGAATTGATGCTTGTACTTCGAGTTGTTCAGGATTCGATCATCACTAAAACATGGCACGCAAAAAAAGCAATAAAACGAAAGGACTGGCTGAAGTTGTCATCTGTATTTAGGATATATTTACTGATTCACAGCATCAACGCATGCAGTCAGTAAATGACTTGAGATTTATAAAGTGTTATAACTCGGAACGCTTTACAAAGTGTTCCGTTTACCCTTCCCCTCACTCACACATTCACATAGCAGAGTCTGTGGGGTGTCTTGCCCAAGGACATCTGAACATGTGGGCAGAAGCCAGGGATCAAACCACTAACCTTCTTGTTTGTGGACAACCCGCTGTAACTCCTGCGTCACCGCCATCTCCCAGCAGTTGAGAAAACATTCACTTTAAAATCTGTTGGCTCACAGATGTTTTCAAGATGCTCGGTGAATTAAATTTGCAAAGAAACGTTACATGTTCATTCTGTTAAAGCTGAAATGGAAGTTTGCTCCAGTGTTACAGGCTTCTTTCTTTGCACATAATCAGACATGCACCGTGGGGCTTTTTTGATGAAATCATCAAAAATGCACATTGAACCAGAGTTGGCTCTAGACATTTTTATTGTCTGTCATTTTGACAAACAGGGTCGTAAAAATTCTGCCACAGCACATTATTATCTGTCATTTCAAATTACGTTTTTAATGAAACATATTTAGTAGTATTTAATGTTCAAAAACATCTCAATGATGCAGTAGCTGTAGTTCCAGCTGCTGATAATCATTATCAGTCTTACTTATCCTTCATCCTCCACCACATCAGTCCCTCTTCTTTCACTGCTTTCATCAGTCCCATCACATTTACTGGCTTTTTTAAAAATAACTAAGGAGACTCGGCTGTCTTGATATTTTGCGCTAGCGAAGTCAGCTGAACAACGAGACAAGACTTGACTGATTAAACATACTTGCCATTAACTAGACAGTACAACAGTTAAACTAATTGGGGGGGGGTCATTTGAAAGAAGTACTGGTGTTACAGAGTCCTGCACAGATCCACTTTACAAACCCACTCGTACCCACATACATTAGCTCCACAGCCGACCTGTGATTAACTACATTGTGAAGCTCACTTCAAAATAAAACAACTGTCCGGGGATCAACCATGGTTCCATCCATGAATCTGCTTTTATTTTTTCACTTCCTTGTCTGCTACCCACCCACATTTTGTTTAATTTTACCTGTGTCCATACCCCCAAAAAGATTCTTTTACCTTGGTACTCAAAGCGCTTTACATAGCCTCACATTGGGCGACTGTGGTGGTAGAGCAGGTTGTCCAATGACCAAAGGGTTGGCGGTTCAAATCCTGGCTCCCACTGTCCACATGTTGAAGTGTCCCTGAGCAAGACACTGAACCCTAAATTGCTCCCAGTAGGGCAGTACCTAGCATAGTAGCTGTCTACTGGTATATGAGTATGAGTGTGTGTGTGAGGCTATGTAAAATCGCTTTGAGTACCAAAGTGTAGATATAGCTCTATATAAGAGCAGTCCATTTACCATTTACATTCACCCACACACTCATACACCGGTAGGCGCCTACTATACTACTACCGTGCCTTGTACCATGCGAGGCACTGCCATGCTAGACCATACTGGGAGCAAATTTTAGGGTTCAGTGTCTTGCTCAAGGACACTTTGACATGTGGACAGTGGGAACATTTGTCATTGGACAACCCGCTCTACCAACTGAGCCACAGCTGCCCGTCTGAAGTTGATGAGAGAGTAGTCTCAGTATTTCATTCTGTCAAAATGACAGACAGCCTTCAGAAACTTCTGTCATCTGACTAAATATTTTCCTTTAAAGTAAACTGAGCTCTGTCCTAACCTGTCTGGACGAGGCACAAAAGAAAAATATGTTTCACCTAGATTTAAAAGTGTTTACATTTTCATCTTATCAGAGATCTGTGGGCTTTGTCTTCATGTGGGTTGAATGCAGTTACAGTGTGTTAAGTTTTGACTCAGGGCTCGACTAGATGAACAAAGTGAATTTCTTATTATTTAAACTTCAGTCTGGACTTAAACAATAGTTATTTCTAAACAAGTAGGATTTTAAAGGGGTCATATTTTGTAAAATCCACTTTTATTAGTCTTACATTTTTACATTTATTCGTGTATTTGGACCCTAATAGTTCAAAAAGGTTGAATTTGAACCCCCCAGGTGCCACTAAACTATCTTTATATTCATTCCAGCAAAACTTGTGATCTACAGCCTGTTTTAATTCCTGCTTAATTTGTTACATTTTACAACTAATTATGTCTCAACATTAGAACAAATAAGGTTTAGACCAGAGGTTTTCTTTTTTAAAGATGACTGAAGTTTCTGAAGGCTGTCCGTCTTTTTGACAGATTAAAACTGGTTTCATATGAAAGTACCGTTAGTGAAATGGATCACACCAAAACTTTCTCAGTAACAACAAAATTTATTAACAGGGTTCCTTGAAAATGTCTGAATTTCAATGTGTTTAAGGTCTGAAAAGTGCCTGCAATTATAACTGGGTAACGTGACTTTATTATTTCATTTGTTTATTTTAACTCTGCCAGGTTAGATGTCAGGGCAAAGCTACTTACAAAGAGGTGAAATCAAACTTTTATGTCAAAAGGGAAAATTAGCAGGTGTTCTCAGGAGGACTCCAGGTACATTTTTTATCTTAATCTGTGTTTGAGGAACGCCAAGCAGCTCCCCCCCCCCCCTTTTTTTCTGATAAAACTTTGTGTTCTCTTTGAATTACTAAACTTTTTGCTATTATGAAAAATTCTTTTAGATGTTTGTAGCATAATACAATGTACATCATGGTGATTAAAAAGTGAAAAAATTATTGTGAGTATATGTATTCATGTAGATAATTATTTTACTCCAGTGATCAGGTGTTTTGCAGGAAACATTTAACCTAAAAAGTGCTTGAATTTGACCTTGAAAAATGTGCATGAACCCTGTATTAAGCACTCTGGCTACTACACACATCTTTGGCTTTCATGAATAACACACTGATGTCTTTTTTGGGCAATTTTTTTTTTTTTCTATATTGGAAAATGTTTGTTGTATATGTTATATGTAGTTAAGTTTACCAAAAGTTAATTATTAGTGTGTGGAACCAAAGTTTTGTATTTTACTTTTACTAACGTGGTGGTGCTCTGTGTTTACCCTCTGACCTCCCTTATGTTTATTAGTACATTTTATTTTAACTGAACCAGCCACTGTGATAACAATTTGACTGATGTGTTCCCTACCACTGTTTATGTATTTATTTATGTTTTTTATTTTTTCCTCTGACGTAACTGTGCGTGCTTGTGCACTCACCTGTTGTGTCTCCGCTCACTCACCTGTGTGTGTGTGTGTGTGTGTTTTCTTTCCTCCCTCCAGTCTTGGCAGCTGCTGTCACCCAAGCTTCCTTGCGGTCTGTGCTTCATAAGCTCTTCACTGCTGGACCTGCTTTCAACATCACTGCTCTGCTCTCAGCCGCTCAGCACTCCAACCAAGGTAACGGCCTCCTCGCTGTTTCTCACCATCTGCTTTCACCAACTAAACTCCCCCTGTCCTCGTCGCCACAAAATCAGTTTATTAAACACAGTCTCAAAGCCCTTATAGAGTTACTGACCTTCAGGTTACCGAAACTTTGCATTTCAAGGAAGCTTTCCATATAGTTAGTCCTCGGGTTACGACGTACCTGACTTGCATTATTTCGACTTCACCCGCCATTACTGTACATGCGAGCTGTGTCTTTTTTTTTTTTTTTACTTTATTTTATTAATATGAAGTATAATACATGTATTTGGATAGTTATTTAGAGATTTAAGGGGCATTTAGGGGTACTAAAGGGTTAATTCCGACTTACGTGGAAATTCAGGTTACGTCGACAGCGTAGGAGCGGAACACGTTCATAACCCGAGGACTACCTGTATATTCAAAGTTCAAAGTTTGCTTTATTGTCAAGTATACTATATGTATACATGACATTTCAGTCCTCCCGGACCAACGGGGCAAAAGGCAATAGACAATAAGACAATTAACATAAAGAGCATAATGAGATAAAAGAGCTTAAGATTGACATTAAACAATAGACAATAAACAAACAAGGCACTGGTGACATTTACATTTAAACAGAAAGTGAGGTAGTGCAGTGTAGTGCAAATGAGAATAATAAATAAACTGTGCAAGGTTTTTCTTTTTGGATTGACAGTGGCTACGGTAAAAAACAAAGGAGGTTCTTCCATGTATTTCAATGACTTTTTTTTTCCCACTGTTGGAACTAAGGTTGTGTTGCCTAGCAATCCCAGCATGGCTAAAACATAAGGTCTAGCAAGTTGGACTTCTGGAAGATTGACTTGACAGACATTTTATAGGAAGGATTTTATTTTGTCGACAGAAGGAGCATGCATAGGCAGAGCATTTCTCTTCCTTCATGACTTTGTTTGCTGCCGTGTTTCTGAATTAACTGTTCAGATCCATTTTAGTTTTCAGACAATTTACAAGTAACGTGTAGTTTTATGTATAAGATCCATAGTGGACGTGCACTAAACCGACCCTCTGTGTTCCGGTTTTAGCCCAACACTCCAGTCAGTCCCCCGTCTCTTTGACGTCAGATGCATCTTCGCCACGGCCCTACGTCTCGCCACGGAACGGCACGCCACAAAGCAACCAGAAGTCTGCTCTGGGTGGGCACCCTGGCAGCGTCACGTCCTCACAAAGCAGAGTAAGCCCTGCAGTTTTACAACGGAAGACCCACGTCCTCTGGTTCATATGATTCAAAGCTCTTCTTCTAACATCTTACACATCATTCCACTGGTGTTTATACGTTTTATCTTGTATACGTTCTTATTCAATCTGCAGGGTGGTATGTCTTCAGGCAAACAGGGATCAGTCACCCTGCCACAGATGGCAGAGAAGCGTCCAGAGGACCCCAGAACCCTCCAGCAAAGAAGGTAACGTTGACCGTAGTCAAATGATGCATCTCCTCATCTTCCATCACCATTTCTTTCCATAATTCTTGTAAATAGTTTTGCTTCATATGTTTTATATTCTTATATAGTTTTTCATTTATAACAGTTTATTCATTATTATTCTATTTTGCCTCTTTTTTTTTTTTAACATTAAAATAAGGTGAAATAACGGCATATGTTCTCTGTATGTCCTGTGCCTTTAGTCAGTTAACAATAAAAAAAATATTCTAAAGTAAATCAGTCATGTAATAATATTAATAATAATAAAAAATACAACTACAGTGTGAACTTAAGTTGGAGGCACTACATGTGGAGCTTGTTTTTTTCTACCTGTAAAATATCACGGGACTGTGTTCGAGGTGCATTCTGTAGCGTTTGACTTCATCTCCATCACCCATAACACGTAAACCATTTCTCCTCGCTGCAACAGCCAGGAGATTCTGTGCTCGGGATCAAACATATCCACCGCCGCGTTACCCCACATTCCCTCCAGCAGCGGCAGCCAAACCCAGGCCGATGTCCCCGGCTCCTTCACTCCCACCCTGGCAGCTCATTTCGATGAGAACCTCATCAGACATATCCAAGGATGGCCTTCAGAGAACACTGAGAAACAGGTACGGTCGTCCACAGGGAGATAAGACGCAGCGCAAATACACTGAAGGAGCTACTTGTAAAACAAAACAGGCTTAGTTAGACGTCGGCACCGCCTTCATATTCTGCACTTGTGTCGGCAAAGTCTTGTTTTCCGGGTATTGTTCTACACTTGAGAGAGATTCTTTTAGGATAATGACGCTGTAGTTTATGTTTATATCCAATATGTCCTTGGTTTATAACTTTACTTTAGTCTCATTTTTTAGACGTATTTTTTTGACAGTTGTGTCGATCACACTATCAAAGCTTAACCAACATGGAACTACTAATGAAAACTATTAAAACTTATCAGACAGGGTTTGTACAGGTGCTTGAAATCCTTGAAAATGCTTGACTTTCAAGTGCCTGCAATTCTAACACTGTGATTTTATTTATTTATTTATTTATGTTTAATATTAACTTTGCCAAAGCTACTTGCAGGGATGTGATGCATTTTGAAAAAAAAAAAAAACTTAAAAAAAAAATAATGATAAATTCCTGGATGTTCTCAGGTCGACTCCAGGTACATTTTATTATCGTGCGAGTGTGCCTGAAGAACGCCAAGTATAGCCTCCCTTTTTTTCTTTGGGATAAAACTTTATGTTCTCCTTGAATTTCTACATTTATGCTATCATGACACATCCTTTTAGATGTTCATACCATAATACAGTCATACATCATTGTGATAAAAAGTGAAAAAAGTAATCACGGGTATATGTATTCCTGTGGATATGTCTTTTATCCCAGTGATAAAGTGCATTGCTAAAAAAAAAATAAATTGCAAATGAACCTTAAACGTGCTTGAATTTGACCTTTAAAAAAAAATGTGTACAAACACAAGCAGCCAATGGGTCATGACGTCTTCAGGCTGCAAAGAGGTGTGTATTTTCCATTAGTGTGAGGTCCGGCTTGTTGAAACCAGTTGAAAACATTGAATTTGAACCCCTGCACCTTCAACAGTAAAATGCATAAATGACAAAAATGGAAATAAAAGGCGCTGTAGTGGGAAGGGACGTCATTAAAAAAATAAAACGGCAGTAAACACCTGATATAACCCAGCGTTCAGCGTTCCGTCTTCACTTTATCAAAGGTTCCAGTTCTTTATGTGCTTTCACACACTGATATGGATGAGGAATAGGTTGTACTTTTCATTCTTAATTCTCTAGCGAAGTCTGAAATGTAACTTATTGAAACCGATAGAAAGAACTGACTCAACAATCACTGCTTTTTCAGGCGGCACGGTTGCGGGAGGACATCCACAACATGGGCAGCTTGTACATGTCTGAGATCTGCACAGAGATGAAGAACCTTCGCTCCCTGGTCCGAGTCTGTGAAATTCAGGCCACACTGCGGGAACAAAGGTGCGGCTAAAGCGTTAACGTTCCCCAATGATAACAGGGTGCTTGTGCGGGTCTTGGAAAGCATGGAGTTTTGAAATGCTGTTTTCCAGACCTTGAAAAGTCTGGAATTTTGCGACGGTTTTTATAAAGCATGGAAAACAGTTTGTCTCATAGTCGTCTCAAAGGCACATAATCTTGTAAGATAAGAAAAACAGTTGCGTTACAAAATCAGTAGACCATCAAAAGTCATCAAAAGCAATGTTTATGTATCCAATCCTAGCTTCTGTGTGTGTCATGTGACTAAAGCAAGACAGGAAAAGAAAACATAGAATGAATAAAAGCACTGTTTTTATCATAGATATTGATGTAAGAACTGAAGTCATTCTGGTTTTTATCAAGAAAACATGAAAAATGGATGAATATCAGGTCTGAAATTAAACTATTAGGAACGATTTTGTTTTTATCATTATATTTATCCAAACAAATGTACCTTTAGTTGGACCGGGCGTTAAAATGGACAAGAAATTGAAGGAAACATGGGGTGTCTGATCATTTCTGTGACTGTAGATGAGGAAAGTGTTCTAGTGAAACTTATTTGTGCAGTTTTTATGATTTTTATTTATTTTGAAAATGTTTCTCAGTAAAACATTAGATAGATAGTTAGTTAGTTAGTTATGGGATGTCATGAAAACTTCAATAAAACAACGCACATAAAACACTTGTTTGGAACGCACATTTATGTTATTAAATGATCATTTTTATTGTTAAACTGCACATTCAAAAACAACATTTCCATTGATTTGCATGAATAATATCTGTCTAATAATTTAATACAAACTTATTTGACTTCATTAGGCCAAAAAAAACTAATTCAATTGATTGATTGATTGATTCTCTCAGCTTAAATGACAGGAATGGAAAATAATGCAAAAATGAACACTTAAAATAGATATAGATACTTTTTTTAAAATTTACTGCGAATTATACATTCATTCGTACATTTATGGAAAGGAAGTTTTGTACGACACACGACGGGTTCCATCTCAACCCGAAAAAAAAAGGCATAAAATTACATAAAGGCAACGATTTATTATGTGACTAAAGAGCAAACGTCCTGGTTAAGAATACAAAGACGTTAACATTCTTCACTCATTTCCATCTTTTTATTTATTTTTTAACAGAATTCTGTTTCTGAGGCAGCAGAGCAAAGAGCTAGACAAGCTGAAGAACCAGAACTCGTACATGGTCTGAGGACCCGAGCAGAGAAAACAGGACTGGGACGGATCAAAGTAACACAAACAGAGGAATAGATATGGACGGCAATCGGCTCCAGCCTGTTTATTCTCCTGGTAAAACCTGAGAGACGCTGTTCATAACCAGCAGCTGACGAGGTGACACCCCATCATCCTGTCTCCTTTTTTTTTTTTTTCTCGTTAGTTTCCATTATTTTAAGTTAGTTTTTTTTTTTCTACTGTCCACCACATGACTTGTTCTTTCTGAAAAAAAAAAGGTGAAACTGTTCATTCACCAAGTCGGACACTTTAACCAGTGGACACAAAAGGACCTGAGGCTCTCTTTTTTTTTTTTTTTTTTTTCCTTTTCAAGCGGCACCTTTTGGACTGTGAACCTTGGATTGTGTGTATTGTATTGGGTTAACTTGTTTTCTGGTGTGTTTTTTGATGTGTAGTTGTCAGGAAAAAAGATTACATAAATTAAAAGCAGGACCATCTCATGAGTGGTGTGTAACAGTTCTCTGGTGGCGGTGGTGGGAGGGGCTTGAACAAAACCCCGCCCCCTCCACACCCACGACTTCTCCAAACTTCTCACACAACGCACACGCATCGAAACGAACTGATTCAACTAATGTTTTCTGTCCAAATGATTGAATCCATATGAGATTAGCGAAGACCTTTGGCCAGACTAAGACTATTATAACCCAGAGTGTGTGTCGCTTCTTTCATCCTGCTCTGTTGGACTCGGGGACCGGCTGGTTTCGACGAACACGCTCCAAACATTTCCCTACGTTATCGGACCTAGGTTTGGCTGCTAACGCATATGAGGCTGCATTCGTTTGTAGCCCTGCTGGCCATGTTCTTATCCCCCTTCTTCCCCCAATTTCTCTCTTTTTTTTTTTT
>JAPSES010000030.1:11645925-11656455 GCA_029822895.1 Maxillicosta whitleyi | reverse complement strand
AAACCCCCCCCCCCCCCCCCCGTGTAAAACATACCAACCCAAATGTTCTAAGACCCACTGTGTGAAGGTTTATGGTGTGGTTAAAGATCTATCTATCCGTCCGTCCATACTTCCTACATGGAGACCCTACAGTGACATAAATGACCCTCCGTCTGTTTAATTTAAGTATCTAATGATTTTTCTACTTAGATTAAAGCACTGACATCACTTAAGAGTTGAATAATGTTTTTATCGTTCCGACCAAAGGCCTTACATTCCTACTTTAATATTACTCTTCAGCGACGGAACACAACGTTCCCTCTGATCTAGGATCTCTGATACCCGTCACTAAACATCCACCACCGTACTGGAATGAGGAAAGGCAATAATTAATGGATCCTTACATGAAAAATTATGATGCGATTACAAAGATCTGCAGTTTACAATGGTAATGTTTTTTTTTTTAATTGTGTTGCATAGAATGACTTGTTAAAAAAAATGACACTCCATGCTTCTTTGAGATCAGTCTGTAATTTTTCTCCCTTTCCTTTTGTTTTATGTGCAGTTGCATGTTCCAGCCAAATTATACAAGTCATTTTAATTCTGTTAAAATTAAAATAAATAGTGTGACACAGCGGGTCTACTCATTACACGACGTCCTAGAAACAGTCCGGACTGAAAAGCATTCATCTGGACATATTTTTAATTCATAGCCAGATGGTTTCCTAGGAACTAGTCAAAGCTCTATGCAAATGAAATTATTTAGATTTAGTGTCAGACAGTCGAATTTGTACGGCGAACGAGGTGCTCTGACACGACTTTAATCAGAACCAGAAGTTCATCACTGAAACCAAACAGACTTCATGCTGATCTGGTCCTCTGTGGAAACATTAACACTTGCTCATAATGAAATATTGACTTGAAGGAAATGATTCATAAATATGACTTTGACACGCTGGAGGCAAAGTCATCCCCTTTAATGACCTCATCGGATTACAATGAATTCACACGTAGCCAAGAAGAAAACATGCCATCGTTAGCTTGTTGATTGATTTGTATCTCCTTGAACCAACTGTGAGATTTTGACCTCGAGCCGGAAAACAAACAGACACTTTTCCTCCCTTTTTACCTCCGCCGCGGAGGTTATGTTTTTGCTGGCGTTTGTCCGTCTGTCTGACTGTTAGCAACATAACTCAAAAAGTTACTTTCCGATTTTGATGACATTTTCAGGATTTGTTGGCAATGGCACAAGGAAGAAATGTATTATGTATTGTACTTCATATTATTGAAATAAAGTAAAAAATAAGATACTGTACTTACCGTACGTACAGTATACAGTACGTATGTACAATAATGGCGGACGAAAATTCTGCGCCATAAAGTCGAAATAACGTAAGTCGGGTACGTCGTAACCCGAGAACTGCCTGTAATTTCATCCTTTTAGATAAAAGATAAAATATACATTATTATCCCCGTGACTACATTTTTCCTGGACTCTGTAGTGCTGAAGAACCAACAGAATGAAACAACTGTCAGATAAATAGATTTAAATGCGATCTATACATATATACATAATAATAAATAAGTTATTACACATACAGGTATGATATTATTGCACCATTTATCTTATTACTCTGACAGATGTTACTGATTGTTCAGCGGTCTGATGAATGTTGGGATGAATGAGTTTTTGTCTCAGCCTGGTTCTGCGGACCCTGAAATCACCCATGCCCGACCCATCCACCTAGTTTCATGAAGTCTTAGAAAAACACAACCAGAATATAGAGCCGAAAACACTAGCTTGGGCCTCAAAAGTAATAAACTTCATGTATGATGGATGAGACTCCGGCGTTGTAAAGTCGAAATAACGTAAGTCGGGTACGTGGTAACCCGAGGACTACCTGAAGAATACCTGGTTTATACCGAAAAAAAACCGCAAAATGCAGAGGATAATTTTAGAATAAATAGCGATAAATCACTTAAGAAATGTTAAATTATAGATAAAAATGTGAGCGTAACAACTCATTTCAGCGTCCAGTGGAATGGAATAAAAATGTTGCATTCAAGGAACATAAAGAATTGTGGGAATAGCCATTATTTACCTATTTAGACACTTTTCGAGGTGGTTAACACTGTCACCACACATGAAAACAGTTGTACCTGTATATATTTATATATATTATAATACATATTCTCCCTGTGGATATTCTGACTTCCTCCCACCATCCAATAAGTCAACAGGTCATTCTCAATCGCCTGTGGGTGTTCGTGTTAGAGTGCACGGTTGTTCATCTCTATATGTCAGCTGCACATCCACAGTATACCCCCACCCCCACCCCCCCGCCCTCTCTCTCTCTCTCTTGGTGTTAACTGGGATAGGTTCCAACCCTCCTGCGAACCTCAAGGGGATCAAGCAGTTACAGAAAATGAAGGGATGAATATATTAAGATCATGTGATTATTAAATATGTAGGCTAAAGAAATATAATTTTATCCTCGGATGCGTGGTGGGATCTTCACAAAGTGACATCTGACAACACCTCTTCATTCATTTCATGCTTCCTCCTGTCCCCCCGCCGGCTGCATTTACCCAGAAATGTAGATTTTATTGTCGTTAATGTTGTTTTGTTTTAAGTCAAATCGTCTTTACACTTTAGTTTCTGTCCATTCCTTTTGCTAAAACAGTGTTTTTATTATTATTATTATTATTATTATTATTACCCCTGTGACACTAATTGTGACACTCATTTGATCTCAAAGGGGCTGGACCAGTAAAATAATAACATATAAAAATAATAATAATAATATTGTATAAATAATGCCAACTCAAAATAAGTCTTTTGTTTTAGTGAAGACAAACACATTAAATTATGAAAATACGCACTTTTATAATCTACCCAAACAAAAAAACATATGAATAACCTGTAAAAAACTAACATTTCTCATGAAAAATATGACTAATTTTAATAATAATTTGCCTCAACTTATTATTTAAAACATGTTTATTATGGGTCGGATCTACAAACACACTTAATAACAGGCAGAAAAGTGTCACATAAAAACATAGCAGTTAATATATGAATAAAAAAAGACCTCACCCTAAAATAAATAACTAGCCTATACAATAAAAAACACATATATGTTTATTATATATTTAACCTTACATATATGAGCGTACACGTATTGCGACTGTAGTGTAATTTTGTGGGTTTCTTTGTCTTGTTACTGGGCACAGCTGATTTCTTCCCAGTTTAGTAAAAGATGCATCCGAAGCAGTTACCCCCCTTAAAAGCTGGCACCGGCTCCCCACCCTCTGTTGGTTTATTTATTTGTGGACAATGCGCATCAATCAACAATGCCCTAAATGTAGCAGTGTTTGCCAAATGGCTAATTTTCAATGTTGTCCCTTGGCCAAATGCGAAATTAGCCGGTCAAACAATAAAACAAGATTCAGCGTCAGCTCCGAATAAAGCAGATATAACCCATTAAAATCCTATCGGCCACATGCAGGAGACGGAAACGTCGACAATTAATGTAAAACAGCATTACACACACAAAGGTTTTAGGAGGGAATCAAACACGCACCAGGAAAAAAAGGTTAAATAATAAAGTAGAATGAATATAATATACTGTTTTATAGAAAGAAAAGAATGAGACCAAGTAAAAACAAAAGAAACGCTGATATAAAATACTATGAAAGCCTTAAATACAACATAAAAAAACTAATTACATGATAGAAATTACATTAAGAGGACACAAAGACGGGGGGATTTAGTCCTAATCTTGGGTTTGTCCAGTCTCCAGTGTGTCATTTGGTTTAGACAAACCCCCATAAATGTTCCCCGTTGTGTCATTGTGTTAGATTACTGTGTTGAGTTAATGCCTTCCTGTTTATTTGCTGTTATTTTCAGCGCACTAATATTGTGCTGACCTCTTCCACAGGCCTGTTTATCCAAACTATGGGGCAGAATGGCTTTACTCTGTTCTGGTGGGTAAATAAAAACCTGCTTTTTGACACTTTAACCTTGTGTCAGGGTCGGCGCCAACCCATTATTCGGCTTTAAATGCATAAATAAATCACATACAATTTGTTTATAGCATCATAGGACTTTTTGACTTGGTCAGAAACCTGTGTTTCAACAAAATAATAAAAAAAAAATTCACTAAATTATAAAAAGTTCTGGTTGAAATTATCAGTGGTGGAATGTAACAGAATATGTTTCCTTTGTTACTTAAGTAGTTTTTTCATCTTTTCACATTCATCAGATATGAACCATATACAAATACAAAAGATATTAACAATCAAAGATGTTAAAACACTATCATAATAAACTGTAAATAATGAAAACCACAATTTTTTCCCTTTTTTGTGTAAAAAAAAAATTACACAAAAATGTTTACATTTACAGACTAGCCTTTTATAAAAAAAAAAATGTTGTTATTTTTTGGGGGGAAATTATTCTGTTATTATTTTACTGTAGATCACAGGTGTCAAACATGTGGCCCGGGGGCCAAATCTGGCCCGCCAAAGGGCCCGACCCAGTTAAATGCAAAAATATATTAATAATTTTAGTTCAGGTTCCAAATTGAGACCAATTCAATGTCATAATAACCTATAAATAGTCACAAATCCAAATTTTGTCTTTTTAAATGTAAATGTTTTGATGTATTTAGACTAAAACAAGTATGATTTTGCAAAAAAAATCTGAATTATCTGAAATGTCTTGAAAGAAGCATGTGCAATTTTAATACTATTCCACCTGTTATTAAATATTTTGTGCATCTGTCGATCCAATGTGATCTGTACGTTATAATGTACTAATAATGTAATAGTGATTTTAGTGTTGATATCACATTATTTGAAAGGATAATTTGTAGATTTAAACATTTTCATCATGTTATTTTACATTTTTTCACTGTATTTTCCGTGCATCAAATATAGTTGAATGTGGCCCCTGAATTAAAATGAGTGTAGATCATATTAGTTTATATATGGAACTAAAATGAGTTCAACAGCGTCGACTGTGGATTTTTTTTTTTTTTACACTTTACAAATTCATCCCATGGGACGCATTAGAACCTGTGGTGACCACATTTGGCCCCCGGGCCGGATGTTTGACACCCCTGCTCTAGATCCTGGAAGCACAGGCAAAGAATAAACCACTTCAATTATAGTGGCTCAAAGGTAAATATGGATTTTTTTGTCATAGTGACACTGAAAAAGTATACAGTTTGAAAAATATGAGCAACATTACGAGAGTATCACTGCACGAGGCTCATCAGTAGATGTTTTCAGTGAGTAATCCCACAACAGGGATCCACGCTGTTGCTATATATAGCTCCGCCGATGATTTATAACCATGTAAAAAGTGAGATAAAGTCCTAGACGAGACTTCATTCATGTGGCATTTATCAGGACAGAGGTGTACTGTACACGAGCGGGGAGGACAAACCTGTATAAACAGCGCCGTATCTATCCTTATCTATGACCGAGAAGTGCACAGAAAATGATATGTCCAGCAGATGCCACTGATACTAAGCATTAAGGTGACGGTTTGAAAAAAGAAAAGAAAAACCACGGTGTCAGATGTGTCAGAAGAAACCTGCAGAAAGAAGGATGATGTTGATTCTAAAGGTCTGATATGAAGATGAAGATTTTCTCCTCTGCCATCAGCTGACGTTCTCCAGGACCCCGGACCAGCCGACACTGTTAAAAAAAAAAAAAAAAAAAAAAAAATTAAATTTAAGGATTTTTTTTTTTTTTTTCTGGCATGTTGTCCAGCCATCTGATGTGATGATCCGGTTCAGTGTCCTAAATTAAAGAGAGTCAGGCTCGGTGCTGAGAACCCAGGGGTTCCTCTGACATGTTGTGTAAGTAGCCGAGCCCTTTGATGGATGACTCTTATTTTCTTGTCAGCCTCGGACCACTTTTATGTTTATCTTGATATCTTCTTGATGGGCTTTCATTTATCCAGTACAGACCGGACAGGACAGGAAGGAAGAGAGAGAGAGAGAGAGAGAGAGTCAATGAAATAGAAAGAAAAAAGTCATGCAACATTGGATCCAAAAATCTGAGACAAATATATAATTTACATTGAAAACATACGGAGGATGATGTTATAATATTATAATTAATGGTGATAAAACTGTTAAAAATGTTTAAATAGGTAGAAACAGATCTAAGATGTATAATACCTGTCGATCCAGATCCAAATCTAGTTTTTTGTTTTTTTTTTGTCTTTTTACGGTCATCAGATATGACCAATTTGGAGGTTCAGAGGCTCTGTAGTTACCATGGAAACACCGTCATCTTCTACAACATTGATTCACCAGTAAAACCCATAGAGTTGGATCAATGACAGTGGATGGAAACACTGGGTTTATGTTCAATTAATGAAATATTTTGTTGAAAAGGTAACTTTTTCTTCAGTTTTCCCTTTTTCTGATATAATAAAACACCATTTTAACCTGAACCGTTAGGACGCATTTGGACGTTCAGAGGCTCTGTAGTTACCATGGAAACACCATCACCTTCTACAACATTGATTTCCAAGTAAAAGTTGGATCAATGCCAGTGGAACACAACAGGAGACACTTCATTTTGCGTTCAATTAGGGTTAGGCGATAAAACAATAATTATATATATATATGTGTGTGTGTGAATTATATATATATATATATTCATATATATTTATATATACATATGTGATGTGAACCACCACATCACATATGTATATATATATATATATACATATGTGATGTGAACCACCACATCCATCTGATGTGCCCTAAAGTTATTTGTATAATAATTCTAGAAGGTTTTATTTTATTGTGTTTTGTATTTTATTTCATTTTAATTTCTCACTTCTTAATGTTGCACCTTTAAACCTTTTTTTTTTTAACCTCTACTGTGTGTTCTCTGAGAACCTGTAACTGTGGATTTCTCCACTGTGAGATAAAGTATCTTATCTTATATAGTGAAAAAACTTTTCGTCAATAAAACTATCAGCTGATGCAGTTTTGTGAAAATTCTAAGACGTACGATTATTTTTGATGAGTTTCAGTTAGAAGAAGAAAACTTGTTGATACTATAATACTTTTACTTCGACTGGGTAGCCTAGTGGTTAACGCTACTGCCTTTGGTGCGGAAGAAACAGTAACAGATTTTTACATGTTTAACTATATTCGATTTATTTGGTTATCCTGACACTGAGAACATTATGCTAAGTTTAGCGACAACTGACTAGTTCAAAACTCATCATGAAGTCACTGTTTACAAGATTCTGGCAAAGATCTCCAGACTTTTTTAGTTTTGTTTTCATCAAATACAACAAAAAACAGCAAATAAATCATTTATAGCGACTGGGTAGCTTAGTGGTTTACGCCACTAGACTTATGGTGTAAGATTACTGGTTCGAGACCCAGGTGGACCCTTATGGAATCAGTAAGTTGAAAGAAGACTTTTGAGTCAGCGAGCAAAAAATATCAATTCAATATACCAAATTTTAAAAAAAATACAAAATTGCAATGAACTAATATGTGAAATTGTGTAAAATATTTACCTTCGTCTCTTTCTTAATTTTGTTCTCGTTTCCTTATAATTTCAGCCTTCTCGTTTGCGCTCCCTGGTTTTTTGTTTGTGGTTTTGACACAAACGAGCCGGTGGGTGGGATTTCCATGGGTGCGTTCCTATTGGCTTATTTACGTTTGACGGACAGCTAAACAAGCGAATGAAGCGGACCTGGCCGCAGCAGCTACTCTGCTTCTGATTAGTTCTAACATCTCATTGAATCCTCCGTGGTTTTGGTCGTTGTTAATATGTTGCTGCTGCTGCAATGTGAAAAAAACCACAGATCCTGGATGCTCCTAACGATCCTTCCCAGTCCCATCCCTGGATCTCCTTTTGGATGACGCCGTAGTATCTCCTCCACCTCAGCCCTCAGAAGCCCCGCAGGCCGCAGACTGAATACCCCCCCCCCCCCCTTCTGTGTGGTCATTACTGCTTCACATTTGCGGAGCGTGCACAGCTGGAGGAGCTCTCATTTTCTCCAAGTAATTCTCTGGTATTCATGTGGGTCCTGTGGTTGTTAGTTACTTGATGAGCAGCACTCCCTCGTACAGCCCCGGGGAAATTTAACCATCTCACATTGATTTTCAAGGCCTTCCATCAACTGACCTTAAAAATATCTGGAGCCTCATTGTGCAATCCCAAAACGCAGAGTCTTTCCTCACTGTCTGTCTGGGTCCATCAGAGTCAAACTGACACCGATACTCGACATTAGCACAATTGAACCGGTTCTTCTGTGGCCGGAGAAGGACGCATGCCTTTTTTTTTTTTTTTTTTTTGGTGGTTCTCATGTGAAAACCCAGACTTCAGGGCTACAACATAGATAGATAGAAGTACGTTATTGATCCCAAGCTGGGAAATTGTCCCATAACAGCAGCAGGATACAATAGAAATACAATATATACAATAAGAGAGATCATAAAATAAAATAAAACAGTAAAATGCACAGGTGACGTAACTGTTGCATGGTGTTTTGAAGAAATATTAATTATATATATATATATAACTGACGTAAGCGACGTAGAAGAGGAAGCCCCGCCTCTGACTTTCAACATGACATGTCTGTTCTTGGTGTTGGATTTTATCGAATAAATTTACCCAAAAAATGCGACTTATACTCCAGTGCGACTTATATATGTTTTTTTTTATATAATATTTCCTGATATTTATTCGTAACCTCTTAGATAACGCAGTAAATACAGAACAAATCCACTTTCACTCTCCCATTTTTTCCTAGATAGTATCTCAACCACCTTTTTTTCCCCCTGTATTTTCTTTTTTGATTTATATGAGGTTGACTTTTGCCAAATGACACGAGGCCAGTCAATAAATAATATTAAAAAAATATTTCATATCTGATCAAATGAATAAACATGAAACTCCGAAATCATCATGAAATAATGCAGTTTTTAATAAAAGTGACTTAATAACGAATGAATCTAATTAACTTGGTTGGTTGGGCTGATAAATCTAATGTTTTGCTGCAATTTATTGTATTTTTTTATTACTTTTTTTAATTAATAATTGTACTGTTTGTGATATTTTCTTTTTTTTAGATTGTTGTTTTATACACTCAAACATTATTCCATGTGCTAGTGCCATTTCTAAGCTCTCACATAGTGTGATGTCTCATAATACTTAACCTCTTTACAAAGATGACCTATATAATTAGTATTCATCATGCATATGTAGCCTGATTATTCACTATATATATTTCGGGTTGTCTGCCCCATTTTCTGTGCAACATATTTTTCTCGCATACATTTTTGTAGTTAACCTTTAAACACCATAATCATATTGAGTTTTCTCTACATGTGACTTTTTTGAGTGATTTATCAGTGTTTATAATCATATTAAATGAGGTATTTTCTTATATTTTATTCACTGATGATGTTGATATCCATTAAACCTTATATTTTTTTTAATTAAACATATTAAAACAGAAAAGTGAACAAAAAGTGTTTTTGTATAAATATATCATCGACTGATTGTGAAAATCTGTCACTTTTCGTTTTGCTTTTTCTACTTGTATTAATTTGATTCACATAACGTTTTTTTTTTTTTTTTTACTATATGATATGAAGTATTGTGCAAACATGTACGGCCTCAATGTGCTAGTGATGTTGCATAAGCATATATTCCATAAACCAGGCTCGTAGCATCATTATAATACAAATTTTTACTGACTGTTTTTTTTTTTTTATGTTTGTTGTTTGTAAAGTTGTCAAAAAACTTAATACATCTAAATAATAATAATAAAATAAAATCAGTCTGTACCTTCATGACTTTATCGATTGCAGATTGTACTCGGTATTAAGAATAAAATAAATAAATAAAGCATATTTTAAAGGACAGAATATGGAACAATGCACAAAAGCAGATGCATGTACTCTACTCACATTTCTTTGCTCCAGTGAATTAAAATGAACTGAACAGACACTATTTAGAGACAATGATCCATGTAAATACACCCTTGTGACCCAGAAAATAAAAAAAACAAATGATGAAATCCTCAAATGCTGACACGTATTACGCTAAAACCACTATGCAAACAAAATTCACGCTTTGCAGGATTATTGTTTTTCTGCTGAGGTGGCTTCTGCTGCTCAAATGAACACATGAAACCATCCTGGCATCGTGTTTACACGGCGACGCTACCGTCACTGAATCGACACATGGGTTTGAATGTATTTAACTCACTCAAATACGTTTGTTTTTATAGATTTTTGTGGAACTTTTGATCAGAATAATGTGCAGCGTGGGTGCATGATGGTAAAAAAATGGAAAAAAAAGTTCTTGTTCTAACAATTTACATATGTAACTGTATATTGTAATGCATTGTGAGTTAAAAAAAAATATTCATGGTAACTTCAAGCCTTTATTCACAGTATCACATTGTAAAATTAAAAATTGAATGTTTTGTGTATTTGTAGATCCACTGTGATCTGTAAGTTATAAAGTACATGTGAAAATGATAAACTGAAG
>JAPSES010000030.1:11631640-11643766 GCA_029822895.1 Maxillicosta whitleyi | reverse complement strand
TGCCCCCCCCCCCCCCCCCCCTCACCCCTTCCTTGTTTTGTTTATTTTTGTTTATTCAGGTAAAAGGGTAGGAGTATTGTGATTCTTGATGAGTCTGAGGGTTAAGGGGGGAGGCCGGTTTGGCCCTTGAAATGGAGATTTTTCCGGAAAACAATATCAATGAAGGGACGTGAGAAATCTCCCATAATTCTATTTGAATCATTGGTAAAGATGGAGAAAAAAAAGTGCAACAGTATGATAGAAGAAACACACACATTTAAGTAATTTTCTTTTATCATTTGATTGTCCATTTACTGCCGTTTCAATGTATTATAGGTGAAATTTGTGGCTGATAGCTGCAAAAAGATGACCAAAGCCCATGTAACAGAGACAGTTACAGCAGCTGGCGGCATGGGGGATTTCTACGCAAACAAAGTTGTTATATAAATATAGTTTATAGCAGCATTGATGACTGTGGATGATCTAACAGGTCTCAAAGGGTTGTCCCATTTAATAGGGGAGTATTTCAACCCCTAATGCTAAGTGCAAGAACGAAGGGAGGGGGGGCTAAGGGGTGAATTGGAACTGGGCCTTCATCTTCTTCACTGAGTTAGGGGTCAGGTTATATGTTTCTTTAGTGTTTTAATATATAAAGTATATAGATCATATATGGAATCATTATGGAGGCCATTGTATCTCACCACAAAATCAAGAATAACCATTGAAAGAAATGACTTTACTCATTTATTTCTTTATTAGTAGATATCACTACACCAGAAGCCAAAATATATGAATATTAATTTGGATTTTAGTATTAAAGTATTGACAATATTGCAGTAAATATTGTATATACTTGAGGACCTGCTGTGCTGTTTAGTGTTATTAGAGGCGTTGATATCAAATATAATGTACTGGTATTTTTCCTTATTTATGGGGTCTGTAGGTGAAATTTAAGAGAAAAAAGCTGACCCAAAGGCCCCCAAATACACATGGACATGTTTGTGCACAGGATACTTGTTGGATAATGTGGAAACTGCTTGTATTTTATGTTTTTATGCTTGAGTTAACTTTGTATGTTTGACTTCATGTTCCTAAAGGTAAAGTAATCTTGGCATTTTTATTTGCTAGCTAACACATCATGCAGCCCAACTTGTATATCCTACATTACCAAATTGGACAATGTTCCATTTGGAAAACATCCAGATTTGCAGTGTCCGATCGAAATGTGCTGAAAAACACTGGAACATGGTTGTATTTGGTTCAGATATGACAGCAGTGACGGACCCACCTGTCGGATCGCACACAGCAGCTTCCCGTAGCAGAACACAATGACGAAGAACGGCACGAGGAGGCAGAAGACGAACAGACAGATGATGTAAGAGATGTTGTTTGGCGTCTTGGCCGTCCAGTCGACTGAGCAGGTGGTCCCGGGTCCCTCGGGGCCGTAGTGGCTCCAGCCGAATAGAGGAGGCAGAGTCCAGACCAGGGAGTAAACCCAGGTCAGGATGATGCCCATGGAGATCTTGCGGTAGTTGGAGGAGTCTGCCTCGGTGGGGGCGATCATGGTGCTGTAGCGCTCATAGGAGAGGACAGCCAGTGAGATGAGGGACACGATGCCTAGAACAGAAGAGAGAGGGATGAAAATCCAACACTATGGGGCCTGATTTCTGAAGATCGCAAATAACGGTGCAAATTAGCTTCCTTGTGCAAAAAACCCCCCAAAAAAACCAAAGCATGTGTTATTGATTGGCGTGTCCCATGTGATTAACTAAGCCTGCCTGCATAAATGACAATAGGTACAAAGTCTTGGAGACCGCCTGATTTAAATGAGGATTTTGCGTGCGCTCTTTGTTGTCGTCACGGACAGTACACTGGGATATGCCAGCACTAATGGCAACAGTGCGCTGGAATGATGCAGACGCACAGAAATGTAACGTTACAAGGAGTTTCATCCTTTAGTTCATCTGGACGTTCTAAAATGGCATTGTGGGTAGGCGGTATGTCTTATTATCTTATTTTTTCTTCCGTCATTCCAAAAATGTTGCCTTTGGTTTGGGTCTATTACGCCTCCTCACCACAACAACTGGAGCCAGTTTTACATGAAGCTATTCCAGTTAAAACCTGCCTTTCAGACGTGTTAAATATAAACGCAAAACTAGCAACCGCAATCAGTTTCAGGTTTGATAAATGACATTTTTCACACTAAATAAATAGCATTGCTAAAAGGCGACTGGATAGCTTATTGGTTTACACCGCTGACTTTGGTGCGGAAGGTTGCCAGTTTGAATCCCAGGTGGGCCCTTGGGCAAGGCCCTTCACGCTATACATGCCTATATTTTGTAAGTCACTTTGGATAAAAGTGTCAGCCAAATGTAATGTAAAAATAAATGTTTGCATTTACTCTTCCCAATAAT
This sequence comes from Maxillicosta whitleyi, assembly GCA_029822895.1. Classification (NCBI taxonomy): domain Eukaryota; kingdom Metazoa; phylum Chordata; class Actinopteri; order Perciformes; family Neosebastidae; genus Maxillicosta; species Maxillicosta whitleyi. The sequence continues at coordinate 11,641,373 of JAPSES010000030.1, read as the reverse complement.
TTTGCATGTTCTGTCAGAAAACACCATATTCCATATCCATCAAGGCAAACGCACTAAATAGGTTACGTGAGCTATTTTACCCATTTGAGAGGCGCAGACCCTTGGTGCATCCTGTCATTTGTGTGCGCTTTCAAGTTTTTGCGCAAACCTTTAGTAAATCAGGTCCTATGTGTGTAGCTTTAAACAGAGGGCAGGTTGTGATTTATAAAGTAATAGCCTGAGAAAAGTGCAGCACAGTAGAACGTAGCGCTAATGTGCTGTTGGACTGGTGTGGTACTTCAGTCCACACACCGAAGCCTGCAGCAGATGCATGCTGCTGTAAACCATGAAGAGCTGCTGTTCCTGCAGTGTCTCTGCTTGACAGAAGCAATACAGTGAAACACCACATAGAAGGTTTGGAGAAGCTTACTTATCTTGTTTTTCTGAAACACACCAACTCTATCTTCACTTTCACTTAGTATTTCATGGTAGAACTGTGGGGGCCAGCGTCTCTGTGTTCATGCTGACCCTTTCAGCTTTTTTTTTAATCCAGTTTAAGGTTTGTTTTGACACCATTACGGTCCTTGAAGCCATCCTTTATGCTCCTTGATTTTCAGCTGCAGTGAAGCGGATTAGGTTCTTTACAACAGAGACTCAGGCCTTTTATTGGTGTTTTTACTTCAATACAAAGAAGCAGATGAATGAAAAACACTGTCTTGAAGTTTTTGGCACAGCACTATTATTATTTTTCCTCCAGATATTGCACTTCTCTTACTTTTCCTAGATTGTGCATTTTGCGTCTGTGTTACAGCAATGTGATAATGTTCACACAGTTTTTCAAAAGGCAGATTTTGGTTCTATTTGATCGGAAACACATCTTTCCAAGCTCAGTGTGCTTGGTCTCATTTTAGCCTGTCATTTTACCAGGTTATTTGCAGTTTTCCCTGTGTGAAGTTCTAAAAGAATGATTAGAAGGGATGTTTTCTCACAACAGGTGAACTGACTGATCCCTTCTTAAGCTCAAATCGTTGCCATGTTGTTAATAGCTAATTTAAGCGTCATCAGAAAATACAGGCATGGTGCAATCGTTATTACCATGTCTGGTCATATCCATTAGGTAGAAAGATCACAGTAAAAATGATAATATAATGTTTGTCATTTGCTCAGTAGTTGTTCGTTGTTAGACTTGAGCTCATTTGTTGTGATGTTTTTGATCATTTTCACATCGTCTTTATCAGCATTTATTCTGACTAAAAAGAAAGTTGGTTTAAACCAGTGGCCCGCCTCTACCTTAACAACATTGTAACAGCGGTGCAATTACAACTTTTATTGAAAGAAATATCAATGTCATAACACTACTTCTTGCTTTTCGTTGAATAATTTATTGCATAAATTGAAACCGATATAGATTTCTGCCTGAATAATACAAATAAACTCAACAAAACTGCTCCCTTTGACAACATCTTTCCAAATAAAAATTGGAATTGCGCAATTATCTTATCAACTACCAATTATCTCTTATCAACAATGACAATAAAACTACTTTTTTTCTAGAACAACAAACAAATCATGGTAACAAAGATGAACATTTTAGCAATATCACTTTCCATTGCACATCTCAGAAAATTAAACTTTACAAAAACAGAAACATTGCACATTTTTCTTTTCCAGTCTAATCCTTGTCCGTTCTCCAAACCTAAATTATTTGTCTAGTCTAGTGACAGATCACCATGACAGTTTGTTGTTTGTTGTGTATCACGTGTTGCACATTAGCTCCACCTGTTACATGTTCTAAGCCAAAGAAAAACATCATCTTGGAGTGATCCCATGCCCCCCAAGCAGGTCTTTATGCCCCCCTACAGTTTGAGAAACACTGATTTAATACAGTCTAGATGATTTGTCAGTGTGTTTTTCAACTAATTCAAAGCCTTTCACTGTTTTCATTTCTGTCCTTAAACCATAAGATTTGCCTACTGGCATATGAATCATTTTTACAGCATCAGGATGTCAAGGGTGCTGACAAATGATTCCTTTCAGCTAACAGAGGTGTCAGATTGAAGGCATAGAATATTTGAGGTTTAGTCTTACTTAAGTCCTGGTAAAACAAGGCACAAAAGGAGATAAACAACAGCATGATTTACATAACCTGATTTGTGTCATTCACTGTCAGTGTGTCTGAACTCAGGTGTTTCGGATTGCTGATATCCTTCGTAAATGTCTCTGGTGCCCATTATCTCGCTCTGAAAGATGATCCAAATCAAGTTAAAATTCGCTCCAAATTGCAAAAGCTAATTAAGAGTCTGCCATGACTCGCATACGTGCCCACCAGAATGTAAAATGGAATATTTGCAGTCATCATGTTATTTAATCATCTGACTGCAAAATTCCCATCAAGCGCCACAACGTGGTTATCTCCTGACATATAAACAAACCTTTACCGACAAATTCAGTCACATCCTCCTTTAAACGAAGACGCACCAAAACCGACTGCCAATCGTCGCCATAAATGATAGTCTGACTAATCAGTCGGCTCCCGTCTCCCCAACACTGTCAAAAAAGCGTGAAGAACACACCAAATCGAGTGCACGTTCTGTACTTAGATGAGACTTAAAACCGGAAAATGACAGAAGATCTCTCTAAACACCAGAGCTCACTGTCATCAGTCATTGTTGTCAGCAGAGAGTGTTGGGTTGTCCAGAAGGCTTGGTGTTGTACTTGTTGAACGGATGGCTAGTAATAAGAAGATACTGGTGTTGTCAGCTCCTGGGCTGCTTCTTGTGGGGGAAAAACCAAAAGATGTCGCAGGCAAAAACTGAGGAAAAATCGCACTATGCTAACAATGCTAACAGTGTTCACTTGGTGGAATGAATACAGTTCATAGGCAACACTGGCTGGCACTCAATCAGATATGATATGAACAGTGAATGGTTTATTATAGAAAACAATAAGAGTGAAGTACCTCATCGGAGTGGATTCACATGGAAACTTCTCTTTCAGTGATTTAGTAGAAAAGGGCCATCCCCGTACCAATCAGATTAGTCCGACTGAAGAATGGTAGTGGCTGATTACACATGTTGAATCAGATGAAAAGACTGTCTATCATCCTTTTGGCTTTTCCCTTCTAGGGTCGCCACAGCGAATCAGGTTTGCGTGTTGATTTGGCACAGGTTTTTACATTGGATGCCCTTCCTGACACAACCAGGCTTGGAACTGGCACAATGATGCTTGCGCCCCTTTGTGGCTACATAGCATAAATGACCTTTCCCAAGGGTCCACCTGGGTCTCAAACCAGTTATGTTCCGCACCAAAGTCAGTGGCGTAAACCACTGAGCTACGCAGTCGCTATAATCAGATGAAAAGACTGGTGATGGGATTCATGACGACTGATCGTAGAGAACGCGCTAATCAGACTCATGTCCACCAGACTGCCCCATGACATACGACCGTCGAACACCGGATTGGTATGTCTTCACCTTTAAAGGGACGAGAACTTCTGACACCAGTAATTGTAATGTCACAGAAAGGCACCTGCGCAACTGTAGATGAAACTTCGTAGCGTCAAAAATCAAGCATCAATCTTCTCATTCTCACAGGGATTAAAGTCCGCCTCTGACTCTAATATTCCAAAAAGTAATATCTGATGATATGATAATGTCTGTAATACAACCCCCCCCCCCAAAAAAAAAAACATGTGTCATCTCTGTTCTGCGTCTCTGTTCTGTGATACTCCTTCACTGCTTCTCACTCATCTGTTACAAAGCACCTGGCTCAGTGTCACTTGTCTCGTACTGTATATCCTGGAAAAGACAGTTTGAATGAAAAACACAGGATTGACTAAAGCTGTATTTGTTCCATAAATCCCATCACCATGTTTCTCTGTGATCACAGGTGCATTAAACTCCTGTGATGCCAATAAAAGGTAGAAAAAAAACCGAAACAAACTTTCATCAACTGTCTGTAACGTTGCGGTTGACTGATTTGCAAGCAGTTCTCGGTAAAAAACAAAACAAAAAAAAAAACAACATTATTATTCAAACAGATGGACAACTCAGACTAGACGGCGATAATTAATACAGCATGCATATTTTTGTCTCTGCTTTAAGAGACCTTTATTCGACTATTTATCACACAGGCTCATTAACTGGCTCACTCTGACCTTTGTGGCGCACTACCATTGTTCTGCTTTCTTTCTCTCTGCTGAGGCTGCGTCTTTCCGTCATAACAAATTAACTTCACTCATGCCAGGTGTCATCCATGCCAATATGAGGCACATGTGTTTGCATTTTCTCTCCACAGGCGTCTATCTACGTGCTGGCTTGTGTGTGATCGTATGCACTGTGCAGGATGGCAATCTGACTTAAGTATGCAGGCAGTGGAGTCCAGCAGTGCAAGGTTAATCCACTGACTGTGTGCAGAGTCCACTTGAGGCAGAAGGAGGCAGCCAACAGTATGCAGGGACACGCAGACCTGATGTCAAATAAAAAAGAAAAAAAAAATCCTCTCCTGTTCCTTCAGAGTGTAATGGAAGACATTAAAGTTCAGCGAGATAGCACAGAAAATGCAAAGAGGTGGGCAGAGGAGGTGAAGCAACTAAATGGGTGCCAGGAGGCTGATGGCAAAGCAGAGACTAGTAGGAAGAATAAGGGGGGGGTGTTTTCACAAGCACACACACATGTCTCCACAAATTGTCCTCAGTTTGCGCTCTTGGCATAAAGTCAAAGCAGTGGGTCCTCAATCTTTCAGTCTTACAGAAATCGGAGATGTTCGAGGCTAAAAGCAGGCGACTGCTCACAAAAAGGAGAAATCAATTGAAGAGGGAGTTAGAATACAATGTTCTAACACAAACCTAATGATGTCCTTTGTCACTGACAGCGACGCCTTCTATTTTGAAGGAACGTCCATCTTTATAGTGCTTGGGTGTAGACAGACGCAGTCACTTTCTCTAAGCTGCAGCCGGCATCATTCATCTAAACACTCTGTTTCACTTTTCCATTCTCTGACCCTCCCTCACTCTGTCTTTCACTTGTTTTTATGAGTCCATTCAGGAATTACTCATCCATAACCAATGGAAGCTCTAATGATGTCTGCAAGCCATCTTCTCCCTCTCTCACACTCGTACACACAGGCACACACTGCCTGTTATGTTTGAGCTTGTAGAAGCCAAAGTCCTGTCAGACAGATTTTTATAAATTGGCTCCTTGTGGATGTCAGTGTTACACATCTTCAGATGGTGCTTAATCGCAGCATAACACTTGAGTTAACGAGACAGAGGATATAATCAGAGTACACTCAGATACTGAGAAACCATGGCGTCCTGTTTTATTCTGCATTATATGACAAAAAGTGAAGTAATCCTGTTTTGAAAATTATCGACGTATCCCAGAGGAACTCGATGTGCCACTGAAGAGTCTGTTTTCAATTTAAAAGTTTGACTGATTCAAGAGACTCTAAAGCCAAAGAAAATTCAATTTCGTTAAGTTGAACACACTGTGTGAAATTTGTAGCGGTAGCTTATGTCCCACTGACAAAAACCAGGGAGGGAAAAGCCTGCTGGACACACAGTATAATGTGTTTTTGTAAATCTTTGGTTCCTTCCTCTGATGCTTCAGTCGAACGACACCCTCACACTGCGAGGGCGGACGCTGGACCATTATAAGACATGTAGGCAAGCAACACAAAGCTGTTTTAAGTGTTTCTGCCTGTTACTTAACGTCATGTGGAGTCTCAAACAGGTGGATAAGCATGTGGTAATCCTGCTCCTGATAAGGAATGGAACAAACCAAATGCCTCTTATCTTTAGTGACACCAGGTATCAGAGGCCCAGCGTTTGGATTGTGCGCTGCTTAGATTGTGGGTGGCCATGAGGAACTGTTTCAGTTAGAGCAAAGCTTTAAACACCAGGAGATTAGAAGCACTGAAGTGAATGAGAGGGAGGTCTTTGTGCAAGATTTATGAGCCCTTTATACAAACTTCATCAGAAAGAGGCTACGGCTACTGACTACAGACGTCCAGTGTGCGATGTGCAGTTGTTAGGGGAGGTGGAAGACTTGTTTCTGAAAAGTTCTAAATATTTTACAAGATTTTTCATCCTGTGAAAGGCCACTTACAGGACTGTGATGTTTTGGTTTCACTGGCCACTTGGTTTTATCTTCAAGTTTGCCATGAAATTCTGTAAGTGATTAAGTTATGGTGCCCATCAAACTGGAAACGAAGCTGCAAAACTGACGGCGTGATCGCTCAACTGATCGACTGAGCATGAAGGAACTGCATTTGTTACAGTTTCTGATTTCGATCTGTGCCGCATTAATACAAACAAACCAGGAATTTAAAACTAAAACTGTAAAATACTGTATTTTGACAGCTGCTAGGTACAAATATATTTTTTTCTTCTAAAATGATGCAACAATTTAAGTCTTTAGAGCCATGTAATAAATTGCAATCTGACACATCATTTCTGAAATAGTTGAACGATGCAGATACAAAGAACATGTGACAAGACTGTGTTAATGTCACAGAAGGGAGAATTCTGTTTTTTTCAAAACCTCTATGTGGTTTTCAAATTCTTCATAGGTTCATGGGTGTGAAAGGTTTCAGAGCGATTATTGAGCCTGAGATTCTGTTCAGTAGGGAATTTGAAATCAAGCTGCAAGCCAAAGATTCATGCTGACAGGATGGCATTGATTCTGCTGAGGCTTCTGAGAATTTAGCATAAAACTTAATTAATTAAATAACATTTGAAATCATCCGTTTTTGAATATCAGGAAACATTAGAGAAATTAATAAAAAATAATTAGTTCCATTTTGTTGTAATAGAAAGACTCTACATTCATTTTTTGATACACTACCTAGGCTTGTCCCAAAATGAGCACAAAGGATTTTGTGCCTCAGCACTCCACCCTGGCCTGGTTCCAGGTGAGTGAGTGCCTTATTCTCAGTTGCATCATTGTGCCCCATTTGCATCTATATCGGCGCTCCGGAGCAGAAGGCAGACCTGCGTCCCCTTTCTCATTACAGATTTCCCTTGGGTGATTTTTATTCTGCAACAAATGCTGGTGATGCATCTGCATTCGCCTGTTCACGGACCGAGACCGTGTCACCATAGTCCACATCCCACCACAGACCAGCACGAGCTGCTTAATGAACGCTGATGAGGCTTCCCTTGCCTGAGGCGCAGCCACTCAACTATATGGTAACAAGCATTTAGGGGCCATTTAATAGAGAAGCGCAAACACATATACTATGTGTGCCGTGTCCAAATCATCCAGCCAGTCCTGTTTGACATGTTTGCGGAGTCCATAATGACATCTGAACAAATGACTAAGCATAGGTAAGGGAGAACTAAACACACCATAACATACTCATAATACCCCAGCGAGCTGATGCCGTGGAAATGCAAGCCCATGCAAAGTAAGTACAAGTAATCCAGCAGTCTGTCATGTGCCCCAGTCGGTGATAACGACCAGGATGGCACTGTTAGGAGCCACACAACAGTGTTCTGAACAAGTCGTTACCGGACAAACCCTGCGCATCTGCATGTGCAGAGACGAGCACCGTGTCACGAAGTCTGTGACTGTCTACACTGATCATCACATGAATGTCCGATGTTTGCATTGGACTGTCCTGTATGATATTAGGCAAACAAGAGCAAAAAAAAAAAGAGACATTCTACACTTTTACCACGACCCCAGTGATCTGCGATCGCAGACTGCAGGATGATCACACCCAGAATTAACAAGGAAAAAAAGGAATCCTTCAGAAAAAGAAACACAAATGTTAATTTATGAGCAGACAACCCAATTTGCCAAATTGTCTCATGTTTTGTGTTTCAAAATGGTTTCCTTAATTGCGTTTCGCATTATTCAACCTGCTTAATTTGCATGGATTTGGGCTTTTCAATCAAAGTTTGATGTGCCCATAAAGACTCACAGATCTCATGAATAAATGTTGACTCAATCGTTTCCAAATGCTCATTGCAGCTTACAGAAATAAGTCTTAGTAATTTAATCCAACAAGCGCAGTGCACTAGAAAACCTTTTTTCCCCTTTTAGCATTTAGAGCACCGTCAATCACCACGTCGAGTAGAAAAATGAGCAGTCTACGCATGATACAGAAACAAACCAAAGATTTACAGAAACATCACATCATACATTCCGCAATTTTACTCACCAAAGAGGGAGTTTGCGAAGCCGTACCACATGCATCCCCCTTTCCCTATGAGCCACCTTCCCTGTGTGCTTGCCGCGAAGCTGAACGGAGTCCCCAGTATGCACACCAGCAGGTCGCTGATGGAAATGTTAATCAGGAGCAGGTTGATGGGCGACCGCAGCATCTTGTAGCGGCAGAAGAGCAGGAGTACCAGCAGGTTGTTCAAGAGTCCGAAAATGCCGATGAAACCTAAGCACACAGCCACAACGAGGTTCCCTGTCGGGCTGAGGGTGATCCGGAATGAGTCTCCCCCCTGGTGCCCTTCCCCGGCTCCGGCGCACAGAGCGCTGTTGACCCCTGCGCAGCCGCTCAGACTCACATTGGACACGAGCATGGCAATCTGGTGTCACGGCGGTGGCACAGTGGGAGCCCACAGTGCACTGAAAGGCGATTAATGTACCGTTTCCATGTGTTTTTTTCTTTTTTTTTGTTTGTCTGTGTGTCAAATAGAACATGAAGACAAAAGTACCTCCCGCCGCCAGCAACACGTGTTCCTAAGAAAGAAATGTTAAGTCTAAAAAAAAAAAAAAAAAAAAAAAAAACTGAGCCAAATAGAAATGTGGGATAGTAATTTGTTTGTTGGGGATGTCAAAACTTCTTGTCTCAGTGCAGGGGTAGGGGGGTGTTCGAAAATCACTCGGAAAAAGTTTGGATAGGCTTTGCTCCACCGTGTGGCTGTCTGGAGTGCACACTCACTCTTTCCAGAGACGCTCCGTCTCTCACACAGATACCTTCCCTTTCTGTCCGTATTTAAATCACTGTTGCGCGCTCTCCAGCAGCTGGCGTCTGTGCGAAGAGGAGAGGGGAGGGGAGGGGGGGCGGAGTAGGGGAAGCGCACCGTGGACTTTAAGCGCACAGCATCATCATCGTGTGGCTCAAACCAACCACTGTGCGCAAAGCCCGACTGAGACGCGCCTCTGGGTGTAGGAGCTGTCCACGGTGCTGAATCCACCGCACCGACGTCCAATGAGCACGTACTGATGCGAGGCACTGTCCGTGGTGCTGAACATAGTCTCTGTGGAGCGAATCACCTCCGGCAGCCGCTCCACTGTTAAGCATTTTAATTGCAGTTTAGAAATAAATAAACATGGTTTAACAGCATAGTTGAGAGCCATAATTTTCCCTTCGTTTCAAGGCGTAAATTTAAAAAGATGAGCTCTGCAAGAGAACTATTTAAGATGCACTAATGCCAGCTAAATGCTTGGGGTGAAATAATGATGCTCAGGAGTCAAACTAGAAATTAAGTTACATTGAAATGGGTTCATTATTTGTCACTGACGTTATAGTGGTAAGAATATTGCTCCAGTTCCAGGAAATTAGTCACTGACTCATTGTCTACATTTAGCCACATAGAATGGGCTGAATCACTCCCATGCTAAGAAAATACCAAGTAGCTCATTTTGATTTAGCTCTGGATGATAGTGAGAAGGTCACTTTGGGGGAAGGATGTGATGATTTGTCGGGCAGAATTACAATAGTAAACTTAACGTGACACTTGGTTGTCAAAATGGTCTAGATATTTATATATATGTGGCGTGCAGCCCCCCCC
>JAPSES010000030.1:11616462-11629749 GCA_029822895.1 Maxillicosta whitleyi | reverse complement strand
ATTTGACCCACTTTAATTGAATTGTTCTGTCTATGGAACTGAATTAAAATGATTGTTAATATATTAGTTTAATTTTAGCATTTCTAAAGTCATCACAAGGGCCGGACTGGACCCTTTGGCGGGCCAGATTTGGCCCCCGGGCCACACGTTTGACACCCCTGTTTTATTCTGAATGCTCAAATAATCATTTTAGGTGATTTTTTTTTTTTTTTTTTTAAATATCTGAAGTACATATTATCCAAGTAGTCAATGTAACGATTAAATGCCACAGCTGTTAATATTACATGTGAATCGTTTTAGGAATGCAGTGTTTATTTGCTGTTTAACTGCTGACATGAGCAGAATCATCACACAAAGATTCAGAAACAAAAGGAAGGAGGTAAAAAATAATTAATTCTTTAATAAAAAATACATATATAAATTCGGCAGCATAAACTTTTCTTGAACATTTCCATCAACCCAGGAGGAGAAAACAATGAAAACCAACTGTACAGTAGGCATTTAAAATAAAACACATTCAGGGAAGCAAGTACAAATACAAATGAGGAAGAGTTGAAGGAAAAAAAACAACAACAAAAAACAGCAAAAACACTGAAATTTACCAAACACGGGCAGATAGTGTCTACAGAAACACATCTGGCGAACAAAGACAAAGAACAGAAGAGAGCGTTTAAACGTTTTCATCAGAAAAAATGTTGCTTTGGGTTGATCAAAAAACAAACAAACAAAAAAAAAAACCGACAAGGTTCACTTCAGTCCTTCTAATATGTCTACAGCAGCTTGGTATAAAGACAAACAACACATGAACAGACTGTGGAGGCAGTCCTGAAGTTGTCCTCTCGCACTTTAATGATCAACACATGAGAGGGCGAACGCAGAAACTGGCCCACGGATCAGCGCCGAAGGACGACTTGGCCATACCGAGGGGCGACGAAAACACTTTATTAGGAGAAACCAATCTGGCATCTGTGCGTTTAATTACTAGAATACGCTGTGACGGAGATAAAAAAGCTCCGTTTACACTGACGGCTGGATACGGGAGGAGGTTAGGGGTTCTACAGCAGCCTTATTGCACATGGGACACGGGGCTTTTACTGGAAATAGTCGTGGTGGTCGTCGTCCAAAACCGTGGTTGTTCCCAACACGATTTTAAGCCTCTTAATTTACTGGTGTATGCAGTGGTGCTTGTAGGTCATTTAAAGTTTGTGTGCGCAGTGAGAACAGGAGGGGCCCGGTGTTGGTTTGGAACAAAGCCAGTGTCTATATGTGGACTTGAACATATTGTAATTAGAATAGATGGGCACCAGTTGGCGTAGACGCTTGTTTGTGCCTGTGGAGAGAAGCGCTGTAGGGATGGTGTGTTCGCCTAAACGGCCTGTCAAGTATCGTTTTATCCAATTTATGAAGGCGGACGCTGTTGAAATTACAGTATGCGGGTTAGCTGTTTTTTTTTTTTTTTTTTATGAAAGCTAATGCGGTCTATAAAGAAAACTACAGGTAGTCCTCAGGTTATGACGTAACCGACTTACGTTATTTTGACTTTATGAAGCCGGAGTCTTGTCCGCCATTACTGTACAGACCTACTGTATACTGTACGTACATTATCTTATTTTTTCTTTATTAATGATGATTTCTTTCAGCTTTTTCCCTTGTGTCGCACCTTGGCTGACACAACTGGAATATTGGGACTTGGGCTCCTTGTGGCCACATCGGGATATATAGCGTAAAGAACCTTTCCTTTCGAACCGGCTAACTTCTGCGCCAAGTCAGTGGCGTTAACCACTGAGCTACCCAGTCGCTACGTTATTTTATTAATATGAAGTATAATACATGTATTTGGATAGTTATTTAGGGGTACTAAAAGGGTTAATACCGACTTACGTGGAAATTTAGGTTACGTTGACAGCGTAGGAATGGAACTCGTTCGTAACCCGAGGACTACCTGTACAGACTCTTAATCTTCGTTAGACGGAATAGGTCGTTTTTTTTCGCTGAGGGTTCTGCTGCGTCCGTTTCCAGTCAGAAAATGTGGTGTCACGTCCAGCCAGGGCTGACGCATCCTCCCACTTTTTAAATGATTGCCCCCCAAAGCTGCTGAGCGTAATATCGCTATTGTGGTTTTTAAGTGAGGATTGTGGGACAGGATCCGCGCCTGGGGGTAAATTTCACTACGTTGTCATTATTAACTGCCAACGTAGTCACAGTGCATGCAGAAAATACCAAGTTGGCAGGAGTTTTCAGCTGATGCACAGGAGTTCTGGGGGGCAAAGTGCTTAGAAAGAAGGAATGAAATAAAAGATTTTTATTTATCTAGGCTCCGGGATGTTGGGGCGGCCATGTTTTTTCTTCAATCCCATGTGGCAGTTGTTATAGATCTGTCTCGAAAACCTCCTGACCAGGAATAAACAAGCAGTGTTACTCTGCAATATATTAAAAATTCATATATAATATAACAAAAAAAAAAAAAAAAAAGTCCAACGCACTGCTCGTACAGTTGTTTCTCTACAAACGCGTACATGTCTCGTCATGAAGGGTCAACACAGTTTATCTCATTTAAATATAAATTATAGAGCGTTCAGGGACATTTTAAGTTTTTTGCCTGCATGTTTATCCCGTAAATGCGTCGTCTCTGAGGTGAAAAAGGGGAGCGTTTTTGACCGAGATAAATGTTTTCCCACACCGTATTTGTTTTGTGCACATTTTCACTTTCCTCCACATCCTTCAGCAGAAATCTACATGGTTATATCACCACTCTTGACTTTCTGACTACCCAATTATTTGAGAGTTTCATATTTGGCTGTGCTTGAATGTGGTAAACACTATCATTTTTATTTTTTTCTCGCTGTAATGTGATTAAACGGCGCTGCAGTTCCTCCAGCCGAAGATCCAGGAGGTTGACCTTTACAGAACTCTCCAAACATACAGTGTACAGTATTTAGATTCAATAATACCAGTTTTCAGTCAAATCGTACCAGTTCTTTGCACATCTGACATAACGATGACCTTTTGGTAAAACGCGAACGTTTAAACAAAGTGCTGTTGTTGTGGATTTTTTTTTTTATTGTGCTACTTTACACATTTTATCTCGAGTCATCTTGTGCTTGACTTCTAATGACATCAACAGTAGAACAGATCGATGCGCCTCGGTTCTGTTGGTCAGCAGTGTGACTGTGGCAGTGAAGCTACAGAGGAGTGAATCTGACAGAGTGAGCGTGGCAGCGGTCAGAGTCGGTGACGCTTCAAGTGAACGGTTTCATTTCTTAGCATGAGCAGGCTCACCAAACGCTCAGACGTACAAGTACAGTGTCAATCATTTCTGCGAATGACTTTCGGACAGATGGTAGATACAGCTCTACGTCTCCCCTCGGAAGTGCAACAATCTGATTTCTTTCAAACTCGCATCAAAATATGACCGTCTAAATTTCTGTACTCGTAATAAGTATGAATGAAGGCATAATGAAGTGTGCTGTTCTGTGCAAGTTCAGTGAAAATGTGCCTGATTCTCCGGTATTTAAATAACAGTCCTCCGAAGCGACGTGTGGAGCCAAAAAAAGACGAAGGGTCAGCAGCGGACTGACCTCCTCTGATGATGTTTTCAGCGAGAATAAAGTTCCAATCAAAGAGCTCCTGTCACCGCCTGCAAAAACAGGAGGGAGATTTAGATTAGACTTAGATTTATCAGTTTATCTCACCATTTTTTTTTCTAAACGAACTCAAATGATATTCATATTCTCTTTAAAAAGAAAAAAAGAGCTTCTATTCAATGCCAGCAAAGTGAAATACACGTTAAAATGTGCTACCAATAAAAATATTTCCATAATATATATAGTTTTCTTCTATAGTATAGTTCGAACTTTGTTCAGCGTAGCAGTCAAGTATGAGATGGAGCCGTACCCAAGACTCATTAAAGCGCACTGAGGCTTCTCGTTGCATCATACCACTGTCTGTCTCCTCAGTGTGTGTGTGTGTGTCGTTACTAAATGCATATTTAGAGCCCCAGAATTTAAGCCCAGTCAGACAGATTCAGATGGCTTTGAAAAGACAAATGTGGTGTCAGCAATGTCGAATAAGGTCAAGACAGAATCTAATTTCCAGAAACAATGTCCAACCGAGAGCCAAACCGCAAGGCTCCGTAATGTCCTCATTAAGACTATTTAAAAGTTTCTGGATGCCCTCTAAAAATGTAAGTTTTGAAGGATATGACCAGAAGGTTTAGTTCTATTATATGTGTTCAGGTGTAGGTAAACGTTACAGGTGAGACTTTTATTAAAACAACACATAAAAGTAGAATGTAAGTACAAGTTTATTTCCCTGTGTCATGGTTGATCTTAGTTTTTAATTTGAAGATTTCTTTCAGCTACAGCGAATTTGGCAAAGGTTTTTATGGTGGATGCCCTTCCTGACACAACCGGGCTTGGAACTATCTTGCACCCCATTGGGATATATAGCGTAAAGAACCTTTCCCAAGGGATCACCTGGGTCTCGAACCAGCCATCTTCCGCACCAAAGTCAGTGGCGTTAACCACTGAGCTACACAGTCGCTGCCTGTTTCTAATATATATAGTGTTATTAAATAAGTGTAAGCCTCGTCTAAACACGAGTATTCATTTTACACGGTTGACTACTACTGTAGTTACATTACATTACAGGGAACATTGCATCATGGGTAGATTTAAGCATTAATATTGATTGGCCAATGAGTGACTTAAACTCTTTTAATGGTATTTCTTTAGAGTGTGTCAGCTGTTTAAGTGTTTGGTTAGTCCATATAACCTGCAGGAGTTTGTGTTAAGTGTTTTTGCTGCAGCTGAGGAATAAAGTAATTGAAGTTTCCCATTAATGGAGTTCAGATCGGCTCTTGCAGTGACTCTGCTGCAGAGGGTGCAGTAATCCTCCTTTTACACAAATGCTTTGCTAAAGCAATGGTGCAAAACATGATGTTTCAGACACTGAACCAGCAACACAACATCAAAATGCTTCAGTAGAAAGTGAATGTTTCACTCCATATTTCATGTGAAAATATAACAATAAAGCTTTAAAAGTCCATATGTGGCCTTGGCCTGTTCACAGTCCAAGATCATTTAATAGACAGACAGATCCACTGTTGACCAATGATAAGACGGAGTCAATTCCATTTTCTTTTGGCAAACATTACAAAGGAAACCGTACCTCTGTCGTGTTGTGGATCCATAGTTATCTAACATCTGAGTACTGGCCACCTCCAGGTTCCAGTCACACATCTCCAGCAGCTTTAGACACTCGGTCCTGGTCCTCAGACCCAAACAGAACA
The DNA here is from genome assembly GCA_029822895.1 of Maxillicosta whitleyi. Classification (NCBI taxonomy): domain Eukaryota; kingdom Metazoa; phylum Chordata; class Actinopteri; order Perciformes; family Neosebastidae; genus Maxillicosta; species Maxillicosta whitleyi. The sequence goes on along the minus strand of JAPSES010000030.1, from coordinate 11,624,459 downwards.
ACTGCTCCACCTGCAGAGACACAATTAAAATAATAAAACACAAAGCTGGAGTTGGGTCGATGCAGGGACTCAGAAAAACACAACAGAATTCATCTTACAGAGCATCATATTAAGGCTGACTGCAGCACCAATAAGGATTCTGAAACATTTTCAGAGGTTTCAGTCTTTAAAAAGCTCAGTGCTTTCTGTAAACACACTTTTGTTGTTACTTAGCCTGGCTGTGAGGACTTTGTATTGCAATTTAAACTTTGCTGCTACTGTTAAGGAACACTCAACTGTTCCCTTGTGCCTGCTATCTCCCAAACATATGGCTCAACCCACAGCAGCCATCAGCCTGCTGGAGACACATCAGTGTCTATGCACTTTCTCCTTTTTCTGTTTTTTTTAAAAGAAAAATATCTAATAGGCTCATTGCTGCAGTAATGGCCTGATTTTTCCCTTAAGGACCAACGGAGTCGAATTCTGTTTGAACTTATAAAGACATGAAATGTTCAGCGACTTCCCATTTACAGAAACATCTTATTGAAAAACATATAAATAAAAGGACTCGAGGCCTAACCAGGGAAGTAAACACGATCTCCAAGGACCTTTCTGCAGCAGTGTTACCGCTGTGGACTTGAGTTCTCTCCAATAATTATAGAACTGCCAACATTCACAGCATAAGGCCTTTACTTTGATGGACTCAAACCATTTAATGTTGCTGCCTTATTGAAAAATATTTGTGTTTGCCATATGAAGCTTTACAAATATTGTATTGTTTATATATGATATTTTAGAAAACCTTTATGAAAAACTGTTTGTAAACCGAGGACATGTCCTGGGTATACCCCGACCTTCGAGGACAAAGTGGTTCAGAGAATGAATGAAAACACTTCCTTAAAGTTATTACTTCGCTAACAACAAATAGAAGGAAACACCAACTGTGTCAAAACTGTGCTTTTGCTTTCGTAGTACGTGTAACACTAAAGGAGTTTTTCCACTCACATGGGACCAGCTCGTCTCAGCTCGACTCGACTCTACACGGCTCTTTCACTTTTCCATTACAAAAAAGGACATGGAACCTGATACTAGTTTTTTAGAACCGCCTTAGCCGAGGTTCCAAAATGTTGGAACCGACACCAAAACGTGACGTCACGACACTGCAGACACTGATTGGTCAGACAGATTTCTCTGTGACCGATTTACAAAAATCAGATGCAGAAGTAGACAGTGAATAGTGATCCATGAATCCACATGATGACAGAACCAAACTACACCACAGACGGTCATGTAGATTCAGTCTTTGGTGGCGGACGGAAAAATCCAGACGAGAAAATACACAAGCGAGTTTTCGGCAACTCTGAGCAGACGACACAGAAGTAACGCACCGTGTCGGAGTAACGAGTCGATCTGAGACGAGCCGGTCCCATGTAAGTGGAAAAGAACCACAGGAATACTGAGTAGAGTAGAACCGGTACCGTGTGGTGGAAACGGGCCAAACGAGTTAATGAAGAGCTCACCTTTAAGTAGTGCACAGATGTCTGGACATTCCAGTTGTGGTTCTGAAGTGCAGCCTGACACTCCTCTATTGTCACTCCATGAACTGCTTCCTGGACCTGAATCAGATAAAAACACCTAAGTAAGTCTCTGCAATACACATTTATACTACTTTTACACATGTATGACTCTCGGCTGTAATTCCAAACCTAAATATTAAGAGCGCGTAGACACTGACTCATTTACTGAGGATAAAATCATCTATAGAGCATCTACAAAACTGTCCAGTATGAAGTATGTATTCATATATATCTATCTATTAATCTATTGGTATTATTGGTGCATTAATATTGTTTTATTTATAGCATTGGTGTACTTTTATGCACTCATTTATTGTCAGCACTTTGGAAACCTTCTTGTTTTTTAATGTGTTATAGAAATAACATGGATCGGATCAAGTATTAAGTAAGTATTCTTTTAATTTAACGACATCTTTACATGTAATAATGGGACTTTATAAGAGTGTAGTCTGTGATTCTCGACTTATAATCAAGGGACGAGGACAAACAGTCCTCATGTTACGACGTACCCGACTTATGTTATTTAGACTTTACGACACCGGAGTCTTGTCCACTATTACTGTACGACGCCAAAATCTCATCTGCCATTACTGTACATACATACAGTAAGTACAGTATCTTATTTTCTTTATTTTATTAATGTGAAGTATAATACATGTATTTGGGTAGTTATTTAGAGATTTAGGGGGTATTTAGGGGTACTAAAGGGTTAATTCCGACTTACACGGAAATTCGTGTTATGTCAACAGCGTAGGAACGGAACTCATTCCCGAGGACTACCGGTACTTCGCCCTTATAATCTCCTCTCACTGCCATGAACACCAGTGATGTAATTATTAAAGATGGAGGGAGTCCTTCCTAAAAACTACTCTGAATTTAAGAAACACAGCCTTCCATTCTGTGCTCTTCAGATTGGATCATTTTTCACGATAAGTAACTATAATGTTTTAACCTCTGATCCGTTCATGTGACATAATTATACACAAAACGAATAATAATCACCAAAAAGATTCACAAACTTAAATAAATATGTGATTGATGTATCAATATTGAAAAAAATCAATCGCTCTCTCCTCTTGCATCTCGTAAGCAGCCCGCAGATATCAGTATCCACTAGAAAATGCCAAGTGTCTGATCAATGTAGAGCCTTTGCAGTGATCCTGACTTCAGTTCAATACGTGGGAAAAATCCGATTGACTAGGAAAAGGTCTTCGTCTTTTGAATTAACCTCTCTGCAAAAATGAACACGGCTTTTGTCCCTGAAGTGTGCTAGCATAGTTTTAATTAAGTTAGTAAAAGTTTTAATATTCTCATCCTTTTTTTTTTTTTTTTTAATTATGAAGAGAAATTAAACAGCAGAACATGTTAAATGTTGTCAATGAATATATTCAAAGAGGACTTTCCGTTTAGAATATTTGTCCTGATTCATTGGCATTCATAAGTATATATCCAGTTTGCATATGATTTTTTTTTGCAGTTACACATGAATGAAAATTTAATTCCGATCATTAATTGTACTTGAAAAGGGATGATATCCAGTCAACTGTAACAGATGTGTGGTATAAGAACCAGAAGTTTGAAACAGTTCAACTGGGTTCATTGTCTATGGAAGGAAAGTTAGCATTTGCCTGCATACGTGTGCGCATGAAAGTGTTGAGTTAACTATCAGAGCTGAAAAAATAACTAATGCATGATTTACAAAACCAAAGAAACAGTCAGGGATAGTCTGGAGGTTTTTGACGTAGGCTTGAATAGGAGACATTTACTGGTCACAGAAGAAAACAAATGTACTACTGAAGCAAAACCCAGTTAAAAAAAAGACCCGCCTTTCACAAAAAAACAGTATCAGTATCAATGTTTTCACTACATTTTGCATTTTCTCGCAGCTTTGTCTCGTCTTCAGGCAGCCCCGTCTAACTCTGAATGATGCAGATGAGTTTTACTGTGTTCATGTGGAGGAATATGTTCTATGTACACTTTGGAAATGTTTGAGGACAAGATGACGTAGTAAAAAGATGAGTTTTTTTAGGCATCTTCTTCTATTTGGGTGATTTAAAATACCAGATTTTCTTTCCTTTATGCTGCTCCAAAATATCATCTACAGTATTACACAGAATATGAATTAGTAGCTCATACAACCCGACCGTAAATAATCCAAACTATCCCTTTAAGAAGGACATGAGGTCGTCTTTAAAGTATATTTCAGAGACAGTTCATTACACTTCCTCTCATCATGGGATTCACCTAATAAAATTATATAAGCGGTAGGAACGCCGTGGAAACCAAATTACTGTGACCTTACCATCCTGACCCTGTCAGCTGAGTTCCCTCCTCCGTCTGTCCTGGTACAGGAAGCGGGGAGTACAGGTGCAGTCAGCCCGTCCGAACACACACGAGGGAGGCTAACTGATGTTTTCATCCCTGACCGTGGCCCACCCAGACTGCTGTTATTGTTGGAGGAGAAATTAGCCTTCAGTTCTTTGGGCTGGACGAGGCTCTGTCCCTGGGCGTGTCCCTGCAGCGTCTGGCTGCTCACCACCATCGGTCTGACAGTGGCTGTGTTCGCTTGGCGCACATGCCTTTCCTCCACGCCGCTGGCAGGTAAGCTCTCTGCCTCCCTGAAAAAGCGGTCGTAGCGGTCAAGGTACGGAGGTCTCTCTGGTAGAAGGTAATAGTGGGTGTTACTGACTTTCCGTCCATCTCGGACGATGGGGAGGATGCAGGGGCCCTTGTTAGAGTCCTTTCCTTGTGCCTGGGCCTGGATGACTTTGGGTGCAGCATATTTAGGATCTGAGGCAAAGCTGTGTGTTGTAGGCATGAGTTTCCCTGGAGACGTGGAGAGGTAGGATCCGTAGGTATGTGTGGAGGGACAGGAGGTGGTGGGGCTGACAGAGTAGACCCTTGGCTGAGGGGAGCCCACTACAAGACCCATGGGGCTGGGAGTCCTGGAGCCCGGCTGAGATAAAGGGTCTCGAGGTGGGATTTGAGGTGGTCTGTCCTGGTCTTGGCCTGAAACGTCCTCTGTGGCGTCAGCTGGTGAGGGGGACAGGGAAAGGTCACGTGACCAGCGGGCAGAGCTGTAATCTCCTCTCTTCATGGGCCGAGGGGGAATGGGGACGCGGGGAGGGATCTGAGGTTTGTCCTCAGAGGACAGGACGCTGGGCTGGGATCCGTCCTGAGTCTGTGGACATGAGGTTAACATCTGTGCAGAGGAACATGGTGGAGCATTGCCAACAGCAGGTACATGAAGCCTCCTCATGCACTCCTGCTGAAGTTCTTGAAAAATTTCTGCTGATTGTGAAAATGACGTGGAGAGACCCTGACTCTGTTTGGTAGGAAGAAACAGATTATCCTCCAGGCCGGGTCTGTCAGGACCCCTGGAGACCAGAGTCTCATCCTCTACCTTCTGTCCAGAGGGAAGAGCCTCGTCTGGGTTACAAACTTCACTCTGCTCCTCTCCGTGCAGCTGCTCTGTGCTGTTGATGGAGCTCACCTTGAAGGAGAGAGATGAACATACTGGTTGGTTTGTTACAAAGCTGCAGTACATACATATAATGTAATGGATAAAGTAAATATCTTCATATATTTTGCCTGAATGGATGAATTTTATACTAATAAAATGATGCAAAAGCATAAAAAAAGTGTTTCCCATAAACAGTCTGTAAATGGGCAACCTGCCCAGATATAATAACAGCCGCCAAAACATATTTAGCAAGTAATTTAAACAATTTTAGTTCCATCACAAACCAAAAATATTGTGCTGGATGATGACTTACTCTCAACAGAAATAGTCAAACTACTAGCATCCGTTTTTCAGAGCAGAACAGAGGATTAGTCTGTCAGACTCTTCACACCTTATCTGTTAATTCATGGATTTGTCTACAGCTCAGGAGCCCGCTGCACACACTCTGTCGCAGCTTTGCTTATTCAACACAAACATAAATAACACATAACATGATAAACTGCATATTGAAAATGATAAAACAGAACACCTTAGCAGGACTAAACAGCATCTCTAATCTGAGGATCTTCTTCTACATCAACTAGGACATCCACAGAGATCCAGAGTTGCATGCGTGCGACACAAACTCATTTTATGATCAACACCATGACTTAAAGGAGCAGTAAAAACATTATAAACAGACTCCTGCAGTTTAAAGGAAGAAACTGAAGGATTTCTACCCTGAGCTTTAATCATCATATAATACAATTTAATATGTATCAGCTCCTACTTACCTCCATATCGTCTTCATCTTGGGCTACATCGTCATAAGCTGGGGGTGGGGGTAATGGTCGGGCGTCCCAGTCTACTACTGGTGTAGGATGAAGGGGGCGGGGTAATGATCTAGAGGGGCTCTGGGGTGGAGTACGGTCCAGGATGTTCTCTGCTTCCAAAACCAGCTTTGCCAGCGATGGAATCTGAATTTCCACCACAGGAGAAGGAGAGGGTGTGGGTGGGGGGTACTCCTCCCCAAAGTCAATGAGGGACACTTCACTGTTAGGGTTTTGCCCTAAAATCCGAACGCCCCCCTGTTTTGATGCAGAAACCCATGCAGCAGGTTTCAGTTTGAGGCCTTTGACGGAACCTGTTTTGCGGAGCGATAGTCTCTTCAGTCCTGCAGACGTCAGATCCTCATCCTCATTTACTGGATCATAGCAAGGTTCTGAAAACACAAACGCACGGATGTGAATACTCCCTTTGATACTGAAGCTCTTAAGAATCATGTCACACCATCAACTACACACCACATGCCGCTCCACAAACAGTCGGAGGTTAAGTGTAGTGCACAGCAAGGACACTGCAAACCTGTTAGAGGTGAAGAGATGGAGTAAAGGATGGCAAAGGAAACCGGGCACAAACACTACAGACACAAAACAGGCAACATGTGAGATGTACCTTTGAAGAGTGGAGCTAAGAGGGAACATAGAGGGCAGGAGCAACGGGTGAGGAGCTGCTGAGAGAAACCAGACTTACTCTTGATTAACACTGCTGGTTGTGGAGGGCGGGGGGGAGGTTCCTCTGGACAAATAAAAAAAAACAAAACAAAAATACCAACGCCGCAGAGCCAAGGAGAAACAAAGGAAATAAAAGTGAAAACAGCATTAAAGAAAAAGATTAGGAAAAAGCAAATGTCAAAGCTTTGAAAGTAAGTGAGGAAAAAGAAAAGTTCTTTGAGTGGTTTCACTTCTGAGGACAGATTTACACAGTTTTAACTTTTAGAATTTAAGTGTTTGTTGTGAATAATGGGGAAAAGTCCCACAACTAAAGGTGGCCCTTTTTTTTTTTTTTTTGCACTGGTGTGATGTACATTGCTGCTGTTAGCCGTAAAATTTCCCCATCAAGAATTAATATTAATACAAGTATTAAAAACTAGCACTGGCACTTTATTTTCGTGTTTTAATCCATTTCTTTAACCCACTTTTTATTTAATTTTGTTTTTATTTACTTATTTTTATTATTTATGTATTTTCCTTCTCATCTATCAAATTTTCGATTAATTTATAAATTCACATTCTATGCTTTTATGTTTTGTCTTATGTTTGCAGACGTCGTCCCAACCAACGGTGACATATTTTTCTTTAAAATTACCGGGGATTGTTTTTTGTTTTTTTTTCACTTTTGATTTATGATTTTTGATTGTTTAAAAAAAAAAGAAAAAGAAATAACACACTCTGTACCGATGCACTTTATAACAGTTTGATTATTGATAAATAAAAGTTCCAAAAAAACCCCCCCAAAAAATCAAGAATCTTTATTGTCATTATAAAGCACAACAAAATTTTGTTTGGTATCTCTAGGCTTAAAGCATACAAACACCTGATACAAAACAAAAGATGCACATCTAAGATAAATAAGTAGATACATATATTACATTACATTACACTGACGCTTTTATCCAAAGAGACTTACAAGGTATAGGCATGTATAGCGTAAAGGGCCTTGCCTAAGGGTCCACTTGGGATTTGAACTTCCAACCTTCCACACCAAAGTCACTAAGCTATCCAGTTACATTTTGGGACAATTACGTCAATTAAGTCCAAATTTTGCTGTAGTTTAATCTGGGATTTCTCACATATTTTTAGGGCCTAAAAACCCACAATCCTACGAGTTTATTGGGACAAAATTTAGAAGGAAATACAAGAAATATACAGTTGTAAATATAAGTATACATTTGGTAATATAAGTGTATATTTGATAATATAAGTGTACAGTTGTTAATATCAGTGTACAGTTGATAATATAAGTGTACAGTTGTTAATATAAGTGTCCAGTTGATAATATAAATGTACAGTTGTTAATATAAGTGTACAGTTGTTAATATAAGTGTACAGTTGTTAATATAAGTGTCCAGTTGATAATATAAGTGTACAGTTGATAATATAAGTGTACAGTTGTTAATATAAGTGTCCAGTTGATAATATAAATGTACAGTTGTTAAT
>JAPSES010000030.1:11598470-11616362 GCA_029822895.1 Maxillicosta whitleyi | reverse complement strand
CCCTTCTCTCTCTCTCTCTCTCTCTCACACACACACACACACACACACACACACACACACACACACACACACACACAGACTCTCTCTCTCTCTCTCTGTGTGTGTGTGTCTCTCAGCTTTTGCGCGTGCAGCTACTGTCTGTTTGCCTTTCCATCCTTCCATCGAGCATGGGGCTAAAAATAGGAGCAACTTGGTTTTCTCCCCGATTCAATGGCTTGCCAGTTGGGTAAGCAGCAGCAGAGGCGTGAGGGTCAGAGCAGTGAGTGTCTCCGGTTTCACATTTTAGGGCGCATCGAGAAATAGAGGCGAGGGTTTATGGGTGTCTGGGTCATTTCAGAGAACAATTATTCGTGTTTGTTTACAGTCAGCTGATGAGCTCGTGATGAGTCTTTCATCTGACTTGATACTTTCTTTTTAGTCTCCTGCCGTCTTCATGCGCTCTCTCTCCCACCTCCTGTTCTCTGCTATACTCCTCACCCCTGTCTTTCTGCTCCCCCCCTCACCCCCCTAAACCTCCCCCCTTCCTCCCTTCTTGTCAGACGGTCCGTGTAGTGCAGAGCAGTGCGTGGTGCAGAAGACAGAGGCTTCATGGTATTCAGCCCAGAGGAGCATTTGATCCAGGGCCAAAGGGTCACATTCAACTGCAGGATGGAGCGCTTGTTTCCTGTGATGCAACCCCTCAAACACACAGCCACCCAGTCCTAATCCTCCCCTCTCTCCACCATTCTGTTTCTACACCTCTCTTTAACTGCTTGGCTAATAAAATTCACAATGGTGAAGAGGTTTTGGATGCCTCAGGCCTTTTTCTGTTTGACTTTGAAACTGAGAAACTGGTTCTCGAAGGAATGTAATAGAGAAATTATGGCAGCAAATAGATATTTAGTGTGTAAATGTGACATAGAATTATAATATTTTCACTATAAAGATGCTCTTTTTCATTTATTTTCTTTGTAAAAATCACCAAATAAGAAATTCTAAGTGGTTTAACTCTCAGAAACCAAGAACCCGGAGCATTTCTTGCATCATTTGGACTTAATCTGACAGCCTCCGTATTACATAAGATTATCTGCTTAGTAGCTCAGATGTCATACTTCCAAAATGGTAAATGGTCTGCACTTATATAGCACTTTTTCTACACCTTGGTACTCAAAGCGCTTTACATAGCCTCACATTCACACACACACTCATACACCAGTAACCGAAACTAACCACACATCTGCAGCCTTGGATCCTCAAAGTGCATGGATGCAATTTTGAGCGTAAAAAGGCTTAGATCTTGAGGGCAAACTTGCTAAATGTCAGTCATATGTCCACAATCCCAACAAAACTTTCATACTGAGAAGCATATGGACTGCAGAGTATGAATCAGGTGGGCAGCAGACATTTGATAAGACAAATTTTAGCTGAGAATTAAAAGTAAAACCTGAACGCAATCACTCCTTTACCGTGTATGACGTGCGTGCACTGCAGCATTAAACTCCCAACCTCACCCTTTTCCCCCCCTCCTTTACTTCACTCGTTTAATAATCCCGTCTTTGCCTCTGCGCCCTATCCCAGTCTGCCCTCCCTCCCCTTGACCAACTTGTTGCATTTTCTTCTTTATTTGGTGCTGCCTCGTATTTCCTGCCTCTAATCCGCCAAAAATGTTATCTCTCTCCCACTCTGCTGACTATAAACAAACCCTTACCAGCTGCTTTTCAGACCCTTAGCTGCAGTGAGCCCCCCCCTCTCACCCCCCTAAGATCAGACTCTCCAGTTTTTTGCTTTCTAATTTCACGGATGTTGCTCTCCTTGCTCAGTAATTTGCATTTAATTCATCGATAAATCTCTGCAGCATTTGATTTGTTTTTTCTTTCTTCTGTTCACTTTGAATATATTACTTACTCCCCTCGCTTCCCCTCTTCTAGGACCACAACTGTCTTCTGCTTTTAATTAGGAAATTTCCTATTTACTAGAAAAGGAAGGGAGTTGAGCAGACAGAGTCACGGAGGGGAAGGAAAGAAACAACATGTGGAGTTCGCTGTCATTAAACGTCTGACTTTAATGAAAGACAAGATGGAAGACGAGCACGCAGGACTGTGTAATAATGGCTTTGTTTATCGGTGCATTGGTGTGTTGTTGAGTTTAAGTCTTTAATATATTTCACAGAACTGGTAGTTTATTTTCCTTTCTGTAAGGGTGACAGTCAGAGAAATTATTTATGAAGTATCTTGGGTGTTCACTGGGCCATAATTTTTCAGCAACTGTTCCTATAAAAGCAAATAATGTGGATGATCTATGTTTTAAATGCAATGTGACATCAAATACTGAACTTCTTTATAGTTGAAAGTGGGATTACCATCAAATAACATTAACAATGTGAGAGGAAAAGTAAAAATAAACATGGAAACATCAAGACTAGACAGATTATTCTGAAGATGAATGGCCCAAGGACCAAGGATTTTATTTGTTTTTAAAGCCCTCGCTGGTGTTTTACCATCTTATAATTATTTTTTTTAGCATCTTTTAATGCAAGTCAATATCACACTTGCTCACAGGACCGGCTCACACTGCAACAAAAGTGCAGTTTTTCTTACTATGCACCTGGAACACTCCCCAAAACCTGAAACTTACCCCACTTTTATCATTAAGACTATGATTATTTTACATCCAGCTGCTCCTGTGTTTAAGTAGATGTCTTTGTTTTTAGGTCATATTTGTCACTTTTGATATGGCATTGGACATATTGAAATATTTTGCATTTTAAATCCATAATTCCATCTTATTTTACCTCCAGCTGCTGCTGTTTTTAATTCATCTGTCACTTTTTGGTATGTCTGATATGTCCATTGTATTGTATGTTTCATATATTTTGTCTCTGAGTTTAAATAAAGGATATGAATGAATGAATGAATGAATGAATGATTAGGCAGCTCTTCAGAAATATGTTCTGAAAGTACAGATGGATGATGATCGATTATTATGGAATGTTGAATCAGATAAATGTATTAAAATGCTTCTTGTTTCCTTCTCACATACAGAGGTGAGGTGACGTCAGTTTCTCTAAGTCATCAAACACACAGGATGTGACAGGAAAAGAGGAAAAAAAAACAAAAAAACAACAACAACTGAGACACACTCACGGGCTGGAAACAACCCCCTGAAGTGACTTTTGCCATTAATGGCATAAAAATTCCCGGAAGAACGTGAACTCTGCTGAGAACCCTTTTCAACTATGAATTGCCTCGTGCGCATTGAGATGGAACGGGTCACGATAAAGTAGATCGTGGTAGGAAATACAGGAACAGTAACACCACCTAAAATCAAAATCAGAAGCTTCATCCAAAGTCTAACGGGTTCTATAAAATAAATAAACTGATGAGCGTCTTAAAATATCAGACCAGCCCAGTCTTTTCCTGAGAAAGATCCAGTAGAAAAACAACCAAGTCTCAGCTGGAAAGGCGTTTATGAGAGTTTATATATGTGTGAGTGTATGCTGGGCTGCAGCTGACATAAGAAACTCTTTATAACGTGTCAAATGGATCACCGGCAGAAGGAGACAGAAATATGGTGGTAAAGGGCACGGAGGGTGGCAGTGTGGTAGGGAGCTAAATGTATATAACATCACTGTGGTTACAGCACATTTTACATATGTAGAGCATCAGATGATTCTTGTTAGCCTCCAAGTCAATGGAAGGAATTTGTCACAGTGCTGTCAGCTGCTCTATGACTAAGGAGATTAGACCAATGCGATTAATGGTCAGTAAGTCAAACTGCAGTGGAGATGTAATACCACAAGATGGCACCAGATTTACTACGGGAGCAAACGAATGACCTACTGTAGGTGGATTACTTCATATATGATGAAAATAGTATATATTCACCATTACGTCATTCATTTATCAGTAAATAATTTACATCTTAGCTAATTCATTAGTTGTTAGTGAAGCAAAAAAAAAATTCTACTTGAAATCTATACAGGCTTAAGTAGGACTCACTTCACAATAAGATAAGATATGCCATTATTAGTACCACAAGGGGGGAAATTCCAGGTTTACTGCAGCAAAGAACAAAAGCACACAACAGCAAAAGAAATGCAGAATCCAAAATAAAGACAAATCAAAAAAGCTATATATAGAATTTACAACTAAAGCTATAAAGAAGCTACAACAGACCTGTTAAGGTTTAATCAAGATTCCAACACCCTCTTTTTATTAGCAGTGCTGTAAATCCCAGACTCCATACATCTGGAATATGAGCAGATGCTAATGCTGTAAATGAAAAGTCTGGCTCTGTAGATTGTATCATGGTGTACTGACAATCTAATTTGCAGTTGGGTGGGTAATGACATTATGAAGAACAAGGCGGTGTGCGTGGTCTGCATTATGTCTGGGAATTAAAGCACGCACATACACACTTGAGTTGATTCTGTAATATGATTCTGAGTGTACACACATATAGACATGCAGAGGCATGTGCTCCCATCAGCTGGATTCACACTGACGTACAGTGTTGGGCATTAAGATGGCTTAGTGAATATGGGTGGATGGGCTTCCAGCGCATTTCTAAAATAAGTTGTAACCTTTTGGTAACAAAACATTATTGCGGTTTAATGCTGGGTGCCAACAACTGGCACAGCAGCAGATTGAATGAATAGTAGAACCAACATGATTTAATCCCTCTTATAAATCTGCAAGAAAAAAAAAAATATATACACACACACACACACACACATGCACGGATGATGCCTCTGATGGACGACTGCATGCACACACAGACAGTGATGCGTCACTCCTGATCACGCACATTGTAAACCTCTGCCAGAGTCTGGCTTTTACATCCTCCTTAAATCCTTCTTCATCCACAGCACCTCATCGTTCACAGCGTCAGGAGAGGAGAGGCATTAGCTGGTGGGCGTCAACTCTGAGAAAAACTGACTGTGGGAACAAAAACAGCCTTGGATCCAAACAGACCCAGGACATGGGTGTCCCCTTTTGTCAACAGACGTTGTTTTGGTTGTGTGGCTTAGTATGCATAATGCCAGTCTACCAAAACAACCCCCACCAATACTTCCTGATGTCCCCTCCTCCATTAAAAAACACACCCATACTAAGCCATGGCTTCCCTGATCCCTTAAAAGCCGTTTGAGAGGTGGAAAATGTTAGTCAAATGTCTCAGCTGATGTACACAGTCATCAACACATCACCCAAAACTAACATTAACCATATATCACTGTTTACTTTAGCACCTGCCGCTAAAAAAAAAAAAGCAGCAGATGTTTAATAATGTGCAGCTGAACTGAACTAATGCAGCCTTTTCAGAATAGCTGTAGCATGGTAGCAGGTCAGCTCAATAATCTGCTCATTTTCCAAAGTGGGAAAAAACACATTAGGAAAAGATGCGTTTGAGATACAAGTATATGAGGAAGCTTTGTCCGTTTCAGTCAGCTTCGGTTTATCTGACCCTGTTTCTCAGCTCTGTGCAGTGTGTTGGGGTTTCTGTGTGTGTGTTAAAGCTAGAAAAATCACTGTATTCAGCACAAAGCTGCAGCTGTAAAAAAGGAACTCTGATCTGATTTAGCCCCTGTAAGCAGGACAGCTGCAGTGTCCGTCGGCTTAACTCCACTCAACCAGCAAACAGACGACATTCACAACATTAACAGCGTCGCACAGATCTGCACATTGATCCATCCATTTTCCATACCACTTATCCATGTGTTCCGGGATGTGAAAGGTTGAGTCTTTCAGTAAAACGTAGTCAGTAGTAAAGACAGTGCTTTTAATACTACTGATGTTATGCGTTTTCATACTGTGACTAATAATGGATTGGTTTTTTTTATAGCACTTTTCAAGTCAGCCAAAGCACTTTGCATTATTGATCCATTATTCATTCACTCTCACATTCCCCCTCTGGTGGTGGTGCCTCTCCGACCACCACCGAACATTCATACACCAGTGTGAGTGGCACTGGAGGCAAGGAGGGTGAAGAGTCTTGCCCAAGGACACAACGGACTGACTATGATAGAGCAGGACTTTAACCACCAACCCCTCAGTTACTGGATCATCCACTCTACCAACTGAGCCCCTGAACAAATGTCTTTTTCCTTTATTCTTCAGTATTAAAAAAAAAAAAATCCTCAAATTGTCAAAATAAAAACAATCTGTTCACAAAAACACCTCTGCATCCACTGCTCTTTCTATTGTCAAATTTATCCTGTTCATCATCTGATATAAAAGCAGTTTTCCATAATACTGAACACATTCGACTTGTACAGTTACTTCTGCTACCAAATGTTTCATAACCAAAAAAAAAAAAAAAAGAGTAAATGAAGTCGTGAAGTAATATACGCTCATGGAATAGCTTTTTGCCTTAAATAGATGTTTACATACAATGTATTAAACTTTTGTTACCATTGTTTATTAACATATTCACAGTATGCCATTTCACTCAATTGAAACAGCCCCAAGTAATATTTAAAGCTAATAGTAAGAATAAATGGGATTTTATGCCAATGTTGGAAACATTACATGTAAATAGACAAACCATCAAAATACGTAGCATCGGTTTAATATGCTTAGATACTATTAAGAATATAAAGAGCTCTTGTATTTGTCTTATGGTTAAAAAAAAAAAAACATGAATAAATGATAAATGTTCTACACTTTTCTATACCTTGGTACTCAAAGTGCTTTATAGCCTCACATTCACACACACTCATACATCAGTAGGCGGCTACTATGCTAATGTACCATGCAAGGCACTACTGGGAGCAATTTAGGGTTCAGTGTCTTTTCCTTATGTCTCCATTTGTTCATTTCATTCTGCATAAACAAGGCGCTGGTCCTGACTTGTCAGTTCAACTGTATCTATATTCCCATGTTTTAATGTTATCTTGATCAGTTATTATAACATTAATCCAAGGTACAGGCTTATATAGCGTAAAGGGATTCGAACTGGCAACCTTCTGCACCAAAGTCTGCAGTGTTAACCACTTAGCTATCCAGTTGCTAATATTTACGGCTGTAACTGGAATGACATTTAATTGCTCTGAAATATTTGCAATGACATTATTGCTCAAGGACACTTCAACATGCGGACAGTGGGAGCCAGGATTTGAACCCCCAACCCCTTGGTTACTGGACAACCACCTGAGCCACAGCTGCCCATGAAAGAGAAGACGCTTACTGATTGAAAATATTAATCCTTGCCTGCAAAACGGTTGTCACAAAGAACGGGTTAAAATCTGACCCTCTTCAATGGCTGGACATTATAGAGGAAATAATTAATATATGGAAAAATTAACAATTCATCTGAGGTTTAAGGTGGTAAGTTATAATCAAAGATAGGAGAAACGGACCATATTTCAAGGACACTAAATCTCGTTATCGGATATGATGTGGAAAAGCAGATATGGAAGAGCGTCCCTCCCCCCTTGTTTTTGTTGCTACTGTACTGTAAAAGCGTAAAATAAAAACAACAAAAGAACCGTGTACAAAAGCACGGCTGCCCTCATCCAGGCTATCAGTGCGTCAGGCTTTCAGAGGACGTGGTTGAGTATGAAATGTCATCCTTTGCTTGTCACCAGGCTCAGTCAGCAGCACTTCATCAATGACCACATGGCCCTGTATTCAATAACTGAGCCGCCCTTGTGTGTGTGTGTGGGTGAAAAGTGCTGTGTATGATATGTGCGAGTATGTGGCGGTTGATTAGAGTGTGACAGATGAATGAGTGCTCTGTGAGTGATGTACTGGATGGTATTACTTCATGTTGTATTTTATCAACTTCAATCCTAATAGATTTCCAACTAAAACCACTCAAATAAAACTGGTCTGGACTTAAAAGGTGGATGTATGTCCTAAAAACAGTTGTGTCGAACTCATTTTAATTCAACCAACTATGATCTGCGGCGGGTCGAATGAGTAAAATAATAACACAATATATAAATAATATAAACTCAAACCTTTTCTGTCAGTTTTAGAGCGAAAAAAAAAAGGAAAATTCCGTGATGAAAATGTTTGCGTCTACAAACTATCCTTTCGAACAATGTGAATAACATGAACAAACTGAATAAATACGAGGAATTTTAACTCGGTTTATCATTTATATATCACAGTGGATACACAAAACATTTAATAACAGGCAGAATATTGGTAAAATTCTACTTCCTTCCCTTAAGACATTTCAGGTTCTTTGCATTTTTTGCAAAATTATTATTTGTTTTATATGAAAAGGTTTACATTTACACTTAGAAAAATTAGGAGTTGTCACTATTTATACTGTATATTATTATGATAGTATTTTACTGGTCATTTGAGATTGAATGCGGAACCTAAACTAAAAGATTTGTTAATATCTTAGTATAATTTTTGCTTTTCACACATTCATCCCAAGGGCCAAATTGGAACCTTTGGCGGCCCGGATTTGACCCACATGTTCGACACCTAAAAAATAACAGCGAAATGTACGAAACTTCTTAGTAAATGTTGAAATACAGCAGCCAGTTCTAGTAGACAGGTACAGGTACAGGTCAATTCTTGCACAGAGGAAACATTTCACACGTGGACATGATCTGACGCAGCGTGAGAATAATATCTGAATGATCTGACGTGGACTGAAACGGGACAAGACTTAAGGCAACTCAACCCTCTTATCATAATGGGATAATATTGTGACTCATTGACCCACTTTGTTACCGTTGTACTTTAAGTTGTGATACTGCCCCGTCTGTGTTTGATGATGCTCTTCTTGTGTTTTTGCATTTTTAAAATAAAAATAAGTACAATCTGTCAAAAACAAAGCATAAAAATAAATAAAAATAAAACTGTCTCCTGTTAACTGTCATGACTAGCCTACATCACTACCAATGTTTAAACTCAAACCCTAAAAACATAAATATGCCATAAAACACTTTAAGAATGAAACAATATATATATAAAACAATAAATCTTACTAATATTACTGAAATATTATGATGACAATGAAAGTAGGTGGCACTAATACCCAAGTTTTACCTGTTGTCAATCACTTGGCTGTTACTATGGCAACAAAGCTCTACATCCATTCCTTCCTTCCTCCTAAATTTCATAGGTTCATCATCTATGACCCATGCCCTACCCTTCCGCTAAGTTCCATGAAAATCGGTGCAGTATTGTTTCGTGTTTACACCTGCATAAACTGTTAATGAAGTCGCTGCTGATTTCCTCCAAAAAGAAACATTAATTACGTAACAGCATCAAGTCTAGTGATAAACAATAACCCATAGGCCTACACTTCACTTTACATTTTGCTGAAAACAGTTGAACGTCAACTAGTGTTTGTCGAAATGCAGAAGTTGAGGCCTGTAATCGGGGACACTGTACAGATCTACCTCTTCATCGTCGCTGGGTAGGTGTTGGTAATCGGACTCTGACGTGTCCTGGAGCCTCTGGTATTCTGCCGTCTCCCCCATGGTGAGCGTTCCCACACCCGGCCGGTACCTGCCCACGGGCTACGCGTCCTTAAATCCTCCAACAGCCCCCCCACCCCACCCCCCCGCTGAACAACCCACGCACTTAGTCAGTCAGTCGGTCAGTGTGCCCGCTTCAAGGTTTGTGCTCTCATGAGGAAGACGAGTGTTCTGCATGTTCATTTACGCACGCACATGTATTTCACAGACGCACTAGATCTGTTCGGGTTCAGTTGGTGCACCTTCATCGTCTGTCTCAGCTTTCCATGGTCATAACATATTTGTGTTCACTGAAGAATAAATGCAGATTATCTGTATGGAAATTGGGTTTTAGTGTTTAGTAAATCATTCCTCTGACAGGGTGTGGACAGAAATTCTTGATCCGGATTGAACATAGTCCAAATTTCCTCACGGCTGTGTGCAAAAAGGAACTCATCTACAGCACAATAAAAAGGCAGTCCACTTTTCTTTTTTTTTTTTTTTTTACATGTCAGTTCTATGAATCTTCAGATCAGAAACAAAGCGGGTCCATTCCATTTCTGAACGCTCTTTATTGTCCTCGTAGACATTTATTTTATGGTTCTCCTGTGGGTCTCGTGCGGTCAGGATGGAGTGTTGGGTTGATGCAGCCAAGGTGTGGCATCAGAGGTGACAAATCCAGCAGGCTCTATTTCTGTCGTCCCATCTCTCGCTGCGGTAGTGACCTCTAGCCTCAATCTCTCCCTCGCTCATCGCTGCTGTCACCATCTCTCTCTCTCTCTCTCTCTCTCCCCCTTAGCCTTAGTGCTGACGCATGCTCTTCACATCCACTGAAGCCGCTCTCTCTCTCTCTTTCTCTCTCTCTCTCTCCGGTTTTGTGCGCTGGTGCCCCCGGGCATCACTCCAGTCAGCTTACCTTATCTTACGCATCAACGGTAAAATAAAGCAGCATTAGATGGGCGAAAAATCATCCAGGAGCTCACTCTTTTTTTTTTTTCATTTTGTCCGGTTTTATTTCATCATTCCTTTGTGTGATGTTGAGCAGCTGTCCAATCGGACTGGCAACTCCGCTCTGACGATCACGATTAAAGTCTGGGAGGATTTTTTTTAACGCCGCCTCGTCCTAAATGGTCCTCCTGATTGCTCGGTCAATGGCTAATCCCTTGCTGTTGTTATTGTTTTCCCCCCCCTCCTCTCTCTCTTCATTTCAGTCCCTCGCCCTCTAACCCGCTTTCCAAACCCCTCCATTTGATTTTTTTTTTTTTTTTTTTTTTTCGTTTCAGTGGTCGCCTCCTCTATTACCGTGGCAACATCAACCCATCCCACCTCCTCCCCGCTCTCCTGTGTCCTGTCGTCACGGCGATCCAGTCAGCGGTGGTCCTGATAGAAGCAGCCAATGACGGTGAGGCAAGCCAACGGGGAGGGGGAGGAGGGGGAGGAGAGACAAGGGGCGAGAGGCGGGGGAGCGCTAATGAGGAGAGTTAATCTTTCCTCTGAGAGGGAGAAAAACACAGCCATGCTGCTTTGTGTGCGTGTGCATCAAAAGCACCTCTCCACTACAGGGAGGGTATCCAGGCCATCTGGATCCTTGCTGAGTGGACATCTGGATGGAGGGGAAAATAGAATAAAAGAACAATGTGTGTGTGTGTGTGTGTGTGTGTGTGTGTGTCACCATCTCCTGGTCTTTCCCAAGTTGCAGCAGCAGCATCAGCGTCATCCATGCACTGATGCTGCTGCACAAATGTACGACACATCCCAACCACTCTTCTCAGTCTTTAACCCAAAACTAACAGCTGCGTTTTATTTTCACCTCCTCCGTCTCATTTCTGTCTCTCCTCCTTCTGCCCACCTCTGTCTCTCCAGAGTCCATTGCAGTCCTGATAATGTCCCCAGACCGATTATCCGCAGCCCGCTGAGTAACCTCTGATTTTTTGCTCTCACTCCTCTGCAGGCCTGTTGTCACATTTGACTGGTCAGTAATGTCGCTCTACGAAAACACAAATACACATTCACGCAACACACACGCACACGTAGTAATAAAAATATTTATAAAAGACCTAAAATTCTGCACTTAGTAGAATCTAACACACATTTAATCCCTTTAATGACATTTTCTGGCAATACGTCTACTACCAATAATCACTGAATCAGAACATTAGGTTCTCAAACCTATTTTTTTTTTTTTAACAAAATATGTATGATTCCTACAGATTACAGTAAAACAAAAATATAGTTTAACCCTAAATCAGTGACATCTATTCTTCATTACCAGCCCTATATTTTGTTAATTTATTCCTCCTCTCCACATCTACAGTCGAGGAAAATCGATTAGACCATCAAACGTCATCTAAAACAATAGTTATGGAATCAAATACTATCTCCTGTGTGTGTCATGTGACTAAAACAGACAGAAAAGAAAACATGGAATGTCTAAAAGCACTGTTTTTGTCAGTACAATGACAGATATTGATGTAAGAACTGAAGTGATTTTTGTTTTTTATCACGAAAACATGTTAAATGGATAAATATCAGCTCTGAAATGAGCTATTTTTGTTGTTGTTGTTATTATATTTGTCCGAACAAATGTACCTACCAGGAATTAAAATGAACAAGTTATTGAAAAAAATAAAAATAAATCAAGGGATGGTTGAATTTTTTTTTTTTCCATGACTGTATATGTCCAAAAAAATAAACAGGAAACTGTCCAATCGTATGCAACATGGATCTCTTCTTTAGTTGTGAATTCTTTGTTAGTTAAGACATCCAGAGGTTTACTGTATGTGATCGAATCCTGAATATTAAAGTATGAGATTTAACAAATAAACAGAAAGTCTGCTATAGAGAAACAAACAGGAACACAGGAGGTGATGCTGGTCAACTGAGGACACAATAAATGGAGCAAGACTGAAGTCTGCTGTTAAGTGAGGTCACTGGTACGCAAAGCCTCCTCTAGATAAATGAACACACACCATTAACAGCTATTTGGCAAATGCACTAAGACCTGGCAGTCACATACAGTACAGTATATGTGAAATGAGCGGCAAATCATCTAGTTTGAGGAGCAAGAGTGCCATAAAAATAACTTATTTGCTGATGATAAAGCTTTCTGTATCATGTTTACAATAGTGAACGCACGTCCAGCTTTGAGCAGGTAGAGCTGATCCTCCGACACATAGTAGAAAAGAAGCATTATTTCTCTAAATTTGCAAGTTTTACGTTACATTAAGGGAAAACGTGGATTTGTATAAATGTAATTTATAAGAAATAAGTACTAAAACTATACAATCTTGTATTTTTTTTAACAAAAAAGGGAGAGAAAACAAAGCAATTACGCTCAATTGAAGAAAATCTTTCAGAATAACTGCAGATCTCAATCACCTAAAGACAAAAAAATCTAAATAAAAATGTAATAATCCTGGATGTCAAACATGACTGAAAAAGCACGTTTCAATCCATCGTGTTGTTCTAGGTGCAAAAAAGCTGAAACTGATTCAATCTTCATAATTATGATATGGTAGAAAAATTAAATTAAAGCTAATTAACAAGACAATATTATTTCTTACTTATTTTGTACTTCGCAGACGTGGAAATTGGATAAATCGGGGGGCAACTTTACACGTTGACAACGCAATGGCGTGTCATTTATTTAGCCACCTCTGTAACACTGGCTAACCACCAAAAAACATGGCGCAGTCCATCATAAAGAACAAATACAGTAACAACTCTTAAAGGGACAGTGTCCTTACTGTATAGGGTGAAATCACCTGAATTGCCCCAACTCAGGATCACAGGTTTATACACTATAACACACATTTCTTAAACACTGTATGGTGAATTATGTCAATAGAGTCCACTACACAGGAAACGTTTCTTGAGATGAACGTGAAACTCAACGCAATAAAAATCCTAAAGTCAATAAACCAAAAAAAAAACCTGGAACTGGATATCACACCATCAATAATCTAGAACAATTCGAGCTGTGATTTTTATTTTATGAGCTATTATTTACCCTTAAAGTTAGTATTTCCAGTTGTGGAACCTGATATTAGCTATAGATGCCTTTCAGAGTCAAGTTCTATTAATACCATTAGTTTGTAAAATGTGCCATCACTGAAGAATAATAACAACTTACAGTAAGACTATCATCATCATCATCATCATCATCATAACCTTTATTTAAACTCTGAGATATACTGAGGATGCAACCTCATTTACAAAATAGCATTGACATTTGAAACAGCCAATGGAAATATCAGAAATACTGAAAAGTAAAAGTGACAAAGACGAGTTAAAAACAAGAGAACTCTACTTAAAACACAAGCAGCTGGAGGTAAAGTTTATTAATTAATTTATTTCGCACGAAATACAAAGTACAAAAGTGAATTAAATTAAATTAAAAAAACACTGCAGGAGAAAGGAGAAGCCTGTTAGGCTTATACAGACCCTCCTCCATAAAGTATAACAAATAATAATTATAATATAACTGAAATACTTGTAAGATGGAATTATAGATTTTAACAAAAACACAAAATATCTGAAACATACAGTAAAAAAGTAAAAGTGATAAAGACGAAGTGAAAACAAAGAGAACAACTTAAAAACAGGAGCAGCTGGAAGTATGATGTGATCGCATATACGTATAATAAATGTGTTCATATTTATAAACGGTGTCAGACTTTCCTCTGGATGTTGTATCAGTTACTCGTGGATCTCTAAATTGCCCCCCCCCCCCCACTGCTCTAATTCCATCACAGTCCAAATATTTCATACTTTCCACCAGGAACCTGGAAAACCCCTTAAAACCGCCAAACGCTGAGGCTCTGACCTTTGACCCCAGCCGCTTCATTTGTCCGCCATATTGCATCAGGGGGAAGGTAAAAGCTAAACCTGCTAAAACATGTAAACGCCTTCTCTTTCCTTGTGATGGAGAGTAAGGTGAAACAAAACAGACAGTCTGTGGGAGGAAGGCTGCGTGTTCCCAGCTCAAACCTCACGGCCCGTTAAAGGAGTGCCTTTAAGAGCCCATTTGGAGTCCTTAAAAGCTTAAAGGACTGCGACTCCTGAGACCCTCTGTCTCTTCAGGACCACTGGTGGGTAGACCGCAGGCTTGGGGGTTAGCATTAAGCTTTTGAGCAGGGGTTGGATGAAATCCCCGGTGTGTACTACTGGCGTAACGCTCAGCGGGTGGAAATATAATCAGGGTAATAACTGGACAGTAAAGCAAAAAAGTGGATATGGTGTCTGATATCCATATGAGTGTGTGTAGGTGTGTGGACGGTACAGCATTTCTACTCTGGATCTTTATCAATTATGGAATAGTATTATTCATTACATCAGTAGAACTGTTAAAGACGCAGTGCGTTTTATTAATATAGGGATTTATCTCAAAAAACGTCACATAAAAGTCATACGTATGTTTTCATTGGTGTGTAAAAATCACATATACACCACCTTAGAATGAAACACTGATATGATATGATATGAATAGAGGGACCACCACCATATTATTGAATTATTTTTGATGTAGCTTTCTGAAATTCATGCAAAATTGGGATGTTTTCTCTGGAAAATGTTACTATTGTTAACATTAATTGTGAATGCTTTTTTTCTAGGCGTACAGTTAGGGTAAATTAGAAATTAATTTTGATTTGAGTTCATGTAAATCTAAATAGAAGGCCCTATCCCAATTTTACCTACTTCCAAGCAACATGGAGAAGGAGAATAAGTATCTGCAGGTCAAGAACTCCAGCAGGATTTATCATATAGAAGAACTTTATTGCGTTTCTGGGTCAACTCTAAAGGCCACTGGCTGAAACTGTATTTAGAGTGAATGGCCGTTTCAGTTCAACTAGTCATAAAAAAGAACAAATAGGATTAAAAATGGTCTATAACAACGAAAAACTGGGAAAACTGAGATTATATATATATTTTTTGGCCCTATCAAGCATCATCATGTGTCTACAGTTGTGGAGAACATTGACGCAAGCAACTGAAAACACCAAATATTCAATAAAAAGTGCACAATAAGGAAACTAATAGTCAGGTTGTTGTAAGACCCTACAGAGTATGTACACTTAATATATTAAATGTTATCTTTAGACATAACAGTTTAGTGATTTAATCTGCTTGTGTAGCTCTATAATCACAAATACTGTAGAGAAATCTGTGTTTCTATTGATAAGATAAGATAAGATAAGATACACCTGTGCAAGAGAAAGACAGGTAGGAAAACAAAACACAATGAGAGTCAAATATAAGGAAAAATAAGAAATTTGGCATTTATATGAATAGATAGGTAGAGAATATTTACTGTGTGGCTGCACATGTATATGGTGCGATATTGTGATCATTTAATAAAGTTAGTTCCGTTAAAGTTCCTACAGCTTTGTTTAATTGTCTTGAATTTGAACATTTGAGATGAAATAAATAAAAAACAACTTGCATTTCCAGCAGTAACAAGCAAAAACACTTAAATTGCAGATCTTGTTATTGCCCAAAACAAATGCGGTAAGACTGTTTCACCAAACAGTTCATGCCATAACCATATCTTTTAGTGAATATAATGAACAAACCTTCAAAATAAACTGTATTTAACAGCCCAGCTCATCCACATGGTACAACACTAAGGAAAACAATAAGAAGAAGAAGAACAACAACAACAATAATAATAATAAAAATAATAATATGTGAATTGTTCTTTAATAACTATCATCAATTTACAGAAAAAAAAAATTATTTAACAGCCCAGCTCATCCACATGGTACAACAGAGGAAAACAATAATAAGAACAATAATAATAAGTGAATTGTTCTTTAACACCTATCGTCAATTTACAGAAAAAAAAACTGTATTTAACAGCCCAGCTCATCCACATGGTACAACACTAAGGAAAACAATAATAATAATAATAAGAACAACAACAATAATAATAATAATAATAATGATAATAATAATATGTGAAATGTTCTTTAATACCTATCATCAATTTACAGAAAAGAAACTGTATTTAACAGCTCACCAGCATCCACATGTTACAACAGAGGAAAACAATAATAATAATAATAATAATAATAATGATACGTGAATTGTTCTTTAATACCCATCACCAATTTACAACACTTTACCAGAGAAAACTACTTGATCCACCAAGACACTAACAGGTTCAGTAAATAACTCAGATTATGTGTTGTTTTTTTTGTTTTTTTTGGTTTTTTTGAGCTACAAATAAATTAAAAATAGGTAACAAACCTGCTTCTTGTTGGACACATAAATCCTGTTTGCAACCAACACTAAGAGAAATACTTGTTCTTATATGTCATAGAAGCAACACCCACCCACAGGCTGTGGTCAGTGATCAAATTTTGTTGACTTAAGCGATGACTTCAGCTCACAGAGAGTGAAAAAAAAAACCAGACGTGATTCACTTTTCAGATACAAAAAAAAAAGAGACGTTAAGATTGACCAATGACTGCTACTGGGCTGATGTCAGTGCGCCTGCGAAACTGTTGACATAGCGAGGAAGCTGAAGTAGTTGTGGTCAGGGTGTGGACTGTCAAGTAATGTCCCCTCAGTATTTAGCTTCTGCTTTTTTTCTGTTTTCTTTTTTTTCTGTTACACAACATCACTGGCCTTTAGCCCGACTATGAACATACGCTATAAAGCAAAAGCTGCTTTTCTCCCCTAAAAATCCCACACACATCTGAATGATTTGAATATATGGTGAAAAAGTGATGTTTTTTTCTTAAAGACATTTAATAGTGGTCTTTTTATGTACAGTGCCCCCCCTTCAAAAAAAAAAATTACATAATTTCATCACTTAATAATTTGTTTAAGACTTTTTTGCTCTTTTACCTCAAAAAACTGTATATTTTTATTGTTCTGCTGTCAGGAACAGACATGCCATTTATTTACTGCAACAGAAACGATGTTCTGTGTACTAAAATACGCCCAAACTCAGTCAAATGTGAATGTGCAACGTGAATTTGTTGGAAATTTTCATAAAACGAGCGCCAACAGTAAAGCAAATTTGGATGTTGCATAGGAAGTTTCAAGAAGAAGGATGTTTGTGTCGGAAAAAAGTAAGTTATTGACTTGATGTGCGCCGTGTCATAGGCGCACGCATTAGACATTTGTAATAACTTTGGAACATTATAAAAGTATCATCTCCCAGAATTCTTCATTTGAAATTTGTAGAATAATTTATGTCCAAAAGTGTCGTCTCTCCTAACCATGTAGTCACTCCAATATGGACTAGGGGTGGGGATTACCAACAACCTCACGATACGATACATATCCCAATACAGGGGTCATGATACGATACGTATCGTGATATATGTGCATGTTTTTTGTTTGTTTGGGTTTTTGTTTTTTGTTTTTTACAGTTTTTACTTTAATATTTTAAAGAAAACTAACATGGAGCATTAGGGCCATTCATGAAGGAGAAGATATTTTTTGATATGACGAGATTAAAGTCAACATGTCGACATTAA
>JAPSES010000030.1:11579696-11593472 GCA_029822895.1 Maxillicosta whitleyi | reverse complement strand
TTTGTGTATTTGTAGATCCACTGTGATCTGTAAGTTATAAAGTACATGTGAAAATGATAAACTGAAGCAGAATATTAGAATGTTAGAATTACACTTATTTTTCACTTTGGCCATATTATTCGCATTGTTTTAAAGCAGAGTTTCTACATTTTCATAATGTAATTTTACTTTTTTCACTCTAAAACATAGAGAAAACTTTAGAGTTGACATTATTTATATATTATTATGTTATTATTTACTTTAGATCAGATATGGCTGAATGGCATATTTTTACATTAAATATCTGGGACTTATATCAAGGAAATATGCAAATTATCTTATTATGATATATTCTGATAGTTGCTTCTTAATGACGATGCCAGTTGAAGCTACAGAGGTTAACAACACATTAATAATAACTTTTAAAAATCTGAATCAAACACTAAAATATCCAAATAACATGACATTTTATTTTCTAGCTGCAAAAACAGCGTCTTTGCACTGGAAAAAATAAATGTTTTGATACTGTTTTCATTTTATTCAGTTTTCAGTTTCTTGTTTTTTTTTTGGTGTTTCTCCACCTAGAGCATCTTTCATCACTTCCTCTGTATTTCTAACAGCTTTGATGAAGTAAAATATACGAACTTCTTTGTGTATTTTCACCGTCCTGCATGTTTTCAAGAGCGAGGGACTCATACGACAATAACCACGTTTTTATATCCACCTCTAAATGGATAGAATTCACTTTTCTGTTTTGCTAACAAAAATAAACTGACATATTGTACCATATTTATAGCCACAGGAAAAAATTATTTGACCATCAAAACAATAGTAATGCAGTCAAGTACTAACTCCTGTGTGTATCATGTGACTAAAACAGACAGAAAAGAAAACCTGGAATGTGTAAAGCACTGTTTTTATCAGTACAATGACATAGATATTGAAGTAAGAACTGAAGTGATTTTGTTTTTTTATCAATAAAACATGTTAAATGGATAAATATCAGCTCTGAAATTAAACTATTACGATCTATTTTTGTTGTTATCATTATATTTGTCCAAACAAATGTACCTGTAGTTACACCAGTCATTAAAATGTGCAAGAAACTGAAGAAAACAAGGTGTGGTCTAATAATTTTTTCCATGACTGCATGTGTCTTGGAACGGGGACCAAAAACAGACGCACACGATTAGAACCTGGTTCTGGGTCAAAAGTGACGACAAAGGGATGGAATAAAGCCCGACACCAGCAACGACGAAGTAAAAAAATATTTATTGAACAAACGTGACAGTCTCACAGACTTTATTTAAAAGCGAATCTGCTCACAAACATCATAACACATAACACATCCTACCAACACTCACACACACACACACACACACACTGTACACAAACCATTCGCAGCAGCGCATACAACATTTATTACACACCATCCACGCGTACACACGGCTTCTGCTCTGACATTTAGTGGCTGGGTCTGTAGGGAAATGGCATCCCTGTCATAAACGGCTGTGCTGGATACTGAGGATGAGGGGAGGGATGGGAGGCCAGAGGTGCGTGTGTGGGGTGAGGGGGGAGAGTTGGGTGAGTGGGGTGTGTTGCGTGTGAGGCGATGGGGGAATGAGCGGCGTGCGGGCTAAAAGCCATTGGAGGGGTGTGAATGTTGTTGTAGTACATCACTGGGCCCGACAAAACCAGCTGGAGCAAACTGGTAAGAGAAAAAAACCAGTAGAACCGAGAGAGAGAGAGAGAGAGAGAGAGAGAGAGAGAGAGAGAGAAAGAAATATTATGACGGAGAAAAACACACTGGGTTTTGTACAAGTGTAGACAGATATGCAAAGAACAAAAATAAAAAACTTAAGAAATCAAGTATATTTTACCAAATGTAATAAGACAGGGTTTCTGCAGGTATCAGCAGATGTAATTTAATGCTTTTTAATTCCACTTTAAACACATTTAATGCCCACGTTCAACTGCAGATACAGTTTTATGAGTTTATCATTGACGGGCTTTAATCAGGGTCTGAATAGCCCCTCCTCCAATCACTTCTGCTCAAACTTCCATTTTTCTGATATTTTTAAATACAGGTAGTCCTCGGGTTACGAACGAGGTAACCCGAATTTCCGCGTACTTCTGAATTAACCCTTTAGTACCCCTAAATCTCTAAATAACTATCCAAATACATGTATTATACTTCATATTAATAAAATAAAGTAAAAAACAAGATACTGTACATACAGTATACAGTACGTATGTACAGTAATGGCAGACGAGACTCCGGCGTCGTAAAGTCAAAATAACGTTAAGTTGGGTACGTCGTAACCCAAGGACTACCTGTAGTGTAATATTTTGTGTAAGGCCACACCAATTTAATTGGTTGCTTCTTGGATTCGCTGCTCCAATTTTTATGCATTTTCAAAAAAAAAAAAAAGTAAAAAATCCCATTGAAACCAATATACAGGTAGTCCACGGATTAGGAATGAGTTCCGTTCATACGCTGTTGACGTAACCCAAATTTTCGCGTACTTCGTAATTAACCCTTTAGTATCATCTAAATACCCCCTAAATCTCTAAATAACTATCCAAACACATGTAATATACTTCATATTAATAACATAAAGTAAAAAAATAAGATACTGTAACCCGAGGACTACCTGTGTTCCCTCCGCTCTTTTACCACGGCATGAGTACGTTGCATTCCAAGCATTTGGCCATAAACAATATATCATAATATAATAATCATGCACAAACAATAGCCAATTAAAGGGTTCCACCTGTCACTAATCACACTATACTTCAGTTTAAAATTATTAAATGTTTATATAATGAAAATGAATTGTGAATAATGATGCTTTTTCCCCCCCATTAAGTGCATTTAATTTTTAATGCCCCTGGAATTTAATGCTTAAGGCCTTCATTTTCACAAAATCTATTTAATGACTTTTAATACTTTTTAATGCCCGGCAGAAACCCTGTAAGAGGAATTAAACCTTCCTCTCTTCTAAAAAAAAAACATGTTTTTAGTTTGTGTCTGTTATTCACGCTTCTATGTTTGACTTTAATTTAGCGTCACTCGCTGATGTTTGAACAGCCTCACACATAACGGAGAATAAAAGACGAGACGAATTAACAATTAAGAACGCTGCACTGGGTCAAAACGCACAAAGTAACGCTGTGAATATGAGAAATTGGGTTTTCATTAAAGATGGAACCGGATGAAAAGGAAGTTAAAAAAAAAAACCCTGAAAGACTGTCCAAGTGATTAATAGTCAGTATCTAAAAATGTACAAAGTAGACAAAAGCAGTGACAAAACCACAGGCCTCCTGACTGGAAAAATAACAGATGAAACACGTTCACACATCCATGAGGAAATAAAAGATTCTATTTGTATAATCAGCGTTCTCTCAGGTGCTTTTTTTCTGGCTCTATCTACTGTTATTCATCCAGGCACCTTTTCAGCCTTTTTGGTTCTAAGTCACCGCAGGCTCTCCACGTGTGGGCATGTACATACTTTCATTTCCTCACATTAGCCTGAAGATGGTTAAGTTAGCAAGAAAAGACACAGCAGCAAGTCAATGAGTCTTACTTGTTATGCGGAAGGCGGGAACAAATGGCTCGAAGATCATCTGCAGAGATAAAACAGAAAGTAGTCACTTCTAACCACAGCGTGTATAAGTATCTACACCCATCTACACACACTGCTGCCCTCTTCAGGTGAGCAGCACACATAGCAGTTAAACACATGGGTGAGGATGACTCCATGTCACACCACTTTGGCCATCACAATTCATGACAGATTTACAATAATAACAATGTTTTTTTTTTGTTTTTTTTTACCTAAACTCTTATTAACTATAAGGATTCTGTGCCAAAACAATGACTGACTAGTGTAGTAACGTCTTCTTCTTCTTTGGTCTTTTCCCTTCAGGGGTCTCCACAGTGAATCATTTACCTCCATCTAACCCTGTCTTCTACATCCTCTTCTCTCACACCGACTACCTTCATGTCCTCTTTGACTACATCCATAAACCTCCTCTTTTGCTCCTCTTACTAATGATTAAACTGAAACGTGGCGGCTATGTGTAAAACGTATGTCGATATGGAGTAGACCTTTAGAATTTTGCTCCACTTCAAAAGCCTCATTGGTATTTAATTCTGGTTTCACACATTTTTCTTAGTGAAATCCAATGTCATAAACTGAGGAAAATTCTGAATTTTGAGTGATTTTATAACGGATGAAGTCCATATAATTTGAAAAATATTTAATGTTTGGCCTCATTGAATAACATTTCCTGATTCTATTGATTTATTTGTGTGTGTGTGTGTGTGTGTACTATCCCACATGAAGCAGTTGATAGCCGTGGTAAACTGAGCATATTGATCCTTTTCTACTGGCGTCTGTTTACTTGCTGAAAACATTACATTGCCAGTAAACAGCACCGACACGAGAGCCAGGAACACATTCAGATCAGATTTGAATATCTGCAATTAAAATGCTTTTTAATCTCTGGCCGAACCTTCTGTGTCAGTCTATAACCCGAATGGCCTCTCTTGTCTCCAGTCTTTTATTGGCTGCTCCCCTTTTATCTTCCATTCCACCTTTTCACACCGTTACCTCTTGAGCAAAGCAGGGCTCGGTTGGCCATTGCCACCTGCAGGGCCTGTGCCAGCCGGTCCAGGGCCAGCTGAGACAGTGCGTGGGTATCAGCAGATGATGTGTGCGTATTTTTGTCGGCCTGGTCCAACAGTCTGGAGAGGTCAGAGGTCAGCGCAGCCAAGGACTCCATTTGGAGAAGCGCCAGGCGACCAAAAAGCCCTTTCTCATTTAGTATGTTTGGCAGGAGCATGAAGACCTAAGTATGTGGAGATGGACAAAGACAAAGTGTGTATAAGGTTTGTACGCATCAATTATTTATTCAAATTTCCACTGTGAACAAAAATAAATAAATAAATAATTTTATTTATATAGCATCTTGAAAAAAAAAGTGCCTTGACAGACAACGCAGAATGGCACAACAGCAAAATACAATTGGAAAAAAAAAAGATGCAAGAAAAGACACAATAATAGAAATATGTACAGCAAATTAAAAAAAAACATGAATGTCTGAATAAATGAAATCAAACACATACCTGCAGGACACTCAGATGAAGTGTGGAGAAAAGAGGCCCCACCTCTGTCTCATTCTCAGAGCTGCCATTGGTCAGCGCTTGCTTCTTGTCTTTCCTGTACGCCAGTGGAGCTTTGACACACCAGCGAACCAAGCCTCCTAATGGTGTAACATCAAGGGAACTGACCGGCTGGCTACCGGAAAGGGGCGTGTTCAAAAAGGTGATTAAGACAAGCCGAGGGTCATCCTGGATCCATGAAACAATCATCTGGAGGAGTTCTAAAGGAGGAGTCAGCTCCTCTAATGACAGACACAAACATAAAAGTGAACACAAGCCCCGACTTAATGGTTTTTCCTACTTTATTAAAACCAGGTCCGCGTTGCGTGCCATGCAGACACACTTTGGGCAGAATACCTGAGGAGAGGTCGTAGAGGGTGGTCACAGCAGTGATAAACTGGCAGCAGAAACGTGGGCTGGCGCTGTGTATGTTCTGAAGGGTGGGTACTGAGCCAGGAACCATACTACAGTAATCATCTACCAGAACCTGAGCTAAGCGCACACAGTATACACGGTGGGTTCTCTGTAGGACACAATCACAAACAGAAGCATATGTTAGTACATACAATAACAGCTTAGTTAATCTAGGACAGACATACAGAAAGTGGCATATATTACATACACTATAAACAGTGTCAACAACTTACACTTAAGAGGAATAAGAATATGCCCAGTTAAATGCACATTCATTTAAAGCACAGGTTTGAATCAGCAATAATCTAGTAATATGATATATATTGTGACAGAGAAGTAATGATTCAATATGTTGTGACGTTATGTCTAAGTTTACATTATTGTGTTGGCGTAGAAGAATTGAATGGTGGAATTGTGATTTCAACATCACAACATGACCAAACAGTTGGGAGAAACACCAAATGAACCACTGCATCTCAATGATTTTTCCAGCTATTAATTAAAAATGGATAAAAATGTGTTTGAGAATTCATACAACATCTCAAATCACAAAGTATATTAATACTTAAATGCAATACGAGGCAATGGATTATACTGTGTGGCAGACCTCTACCTATACAAAACACATTTTCCTAATATATTTTAGGACATCTGAGAACATCTGTTTTCATGTTCTGACCATAAACAACCCTTTAAAACCACAAATAACAAACATCTGCTTAGTTCATTTTCACTGAGGACCACAAATAAAACCTTAAAGAAATAACAATTTCATGTTTGTTGGGGAAATTCTCAACAAACGTTTTGGTCATTATACCATTTTTCCCCATACAACCTAGCCCAACTCAAATGGTTTCTTATAGCCATAATTTGTGTGTTTAATCCTCACCTGTAACCAGGTAGCAGCACATTCTAAAATAGGTACCCTGCCCACAGCAACAGCCATGGAGACCAGCTTGCCTAACAGTGCCATTCGGCTTTCATCTGCCTGGTTGCCTTGGAGACTGAAGAGGGCGGAGAACACAAGTTGCCGTACTGTATCACGGCTCTGTTCCTGGAAACAACTGCACATAATCTCCAACAACTGGAGCTCCTGAATAGCACTCATCCTCTGAAAGAAAAACAAAGGCATCATACAGAAAGTCTACTTTTGGAAATATCAGTGTACTGTATGTTAGGAACATGATTTACCCTAACTGGTGCATTTCTGTCCTTGGGCGCATGCAGTATGAACTCTTCCACCAGGTCCAGGGTTTTAGAGTCCACCTGAGGAGGCTGTCTCCCTGACTGCACCATGTTACAGATGTAGATGTCCAAATGGTAGAGCAACTCCTTTGCTGCATTCAGAACATCTCGAGGAAGCAAAGACTGACGAATGTCACCCATTGCCACCTGATGACAAACAACAAAAGTAGCAGTATATATTAAGTGGGTAAGAATCTGACCATACAATGCATACCACGATGCTCGAATTATGATTCACCTTATGTGTGAAAAAAGCAATGAAAAAAATGAACAGTATAAAAGACACACCACAAGATGCATAAAATCTGAGTAGAAACAAGTTTGCCTTTTAAATACAAATATAACAGCCTGATCTACATTAGCATCAGTCAACAGCCAACACAAGGGCATTAACATTTGTGCGTTTTAAAGAAATTAATAAATACTTAACTAAATGAGTAAAATAATTTAATAAAAAATAAAATGAAATGAATCATCACAAATTATACACTTACTCTTAAAATGTTCAATGTTAGGTTCTTAAACTGTGAAATAAATTACAATGAAAAAGGTGACTATTGTTTTCAACTCGCACATTAGATGCAACGATGTTCAATGATCATAAAAACACATATGTGTGTATTTCTCTTAAAATACAAACGACTCGAGACACAAAGCTGTAAAACAATGTCTTCAATTTATGCCAATAAACGTCAACTTTTACATACACACAGGGGAAATATCTATATGTATAATATCTGGATGCAGATACAAAAATATAAGTAGTAAGTCCGTTTTGAGGCTAAACATATGTATTTTGTGTAGTAAATGACATGTGTACAGCTGTACAGTACACTGTTCTACAGGCTCCCCTTTGAAGCCGTCTCCTCCATCCGGCTACAGCTAGTTAGCAAAGTTAAGCTAAAAAAAGCCTGCTTCTACACGTCAATAAATGTATACTTTGATTATAATCAATATTCAAAATTTAATAGTGAATATAAGTGTAACTCAGAGCCTACCTCTGTGAATACGCTTTAAAATGTTCGTTAGTTTATTGTAAAACTAGCCAACGATGAGGGCAGCCCTCAACGACGGATTGATGACGTCACTTCCTGTTAATGCGAGTCTACGGGAACCTGCGTGGGACAAAATACTCTCATTCACCTTTTACGCGATTGCGCCTCACACACAAATAATAACCTGATATGGATAAAACCATGTAAACATGCATGCGGCACGTTCATTTAGTAATAAGAATTAATAAAATGATATAGAAATGGTATTTTTGTTCATTATTTACATTTTAATCTTCATTTTAAACTTTTTGTTTAAACTGAAGTTTAGTACTTAAGTAAAAGTACCAATACCCTGCAAAATATATACTCAAGTAAAAGTAGAAGTACTACACCAATAATCTTAATTAAGTAAAAGTACTAAAACTTACTTTAAAATATTACTTTAAAGTATAAAAGTCCAAGTACTCACACAATGTCAGTCTGTGGACTGTGTCATTATGATAAAGAATGTAGACATACTTATTTATGCCTCTGCCAATGTCACTGCTCAGTGTTCACAAGAATATTATGTGGATTGAAAAGGTTGGTGTCAATATTGTGTGTGTGATTTTTCATGCAAGATTTAGATGAAAAGTTAAAAAAAATAAGATTTAGACGAAAACATGGTAATATCATCTAATGATTATGGCATCAATTTCCGAAATGTAAGGAATAGAAAGTACAGATAACTGCCATAAAATGTAGTGAAGAAAAAGTAAAGTATGCATTTGTATTTTTACTTTAGTATGAAGTAAAAATACTTTGTTACATTCCACCACTGGCATTAAGAGGTTGATTTGACAATTCTGGTTGAAATTACTACTGTTTTTTTCAAAGTGACTAACAATTGTTGTTCTTTCTGCTTCATATCATTCATCGCATGGTCAATTTGTTGACATGTAAAAACAGATTTTCTTTCTTTGTGTCTTTCTCTTATCTCATGAATGCAATAATTGACCTAAACAAAAAAAGACTATGATAAACCTACAAAGCATTCTGACTATAACAAATTAAAGTAATCAAATCAACTTAAAACCTTTCAAAGTTTAAACACACAAATTAATAGATAAACAAATACTCCTGAGCAATGTTTGGGAAAATGTGCTGCTGACCTACATGGATTTGAGACTGTGTTACTGACTGCCTTTAACCTTAATCCTGTTTAATGGGTAACAGACCCCAGACATTTATTTTTGTCATGTCTCTCAGGTGCCTCATTCTAGAGTTGAAATCCTGTTCTTTCCAGGCTTTACCACTGAATTTGGTCTCAATGATTGTATACCTTTGTTTATAATCATTAGGTTGTTGTCAACAGAATGGAAAATTTAATGATAGATTGATTGATTGGTTGGTCGATTTTGGCTATTGAATAATGCTCCTCCTTTGAATTTACTCTGAGCTATCAAGAACATCTACATGATCAGTGAATCAAATATAGGAAAAAAAAAAACAGATTTATTTTTACTGAAAAATGCAAAGTGTAAGTATACAATATATTTGTCTTTACTTAAGATGTTCTTTGTAAATTGATTTCTGGGGATAAATGTAGATAAAATAAGACTAGTCTTTCTTCCTTTCATTCTAGTACGGAGAACATTTGTATTTCTATTAAATTGATTTTATTATTTTACAAATGAATGAAATAAAGAAGAAAATGAAAATTAAATTAAATTAAATGTAAAAAAAAATAGCATTTGCAAGTCACAGTAAATGTGGGACTTAATTGACTGAAATGACTGAAAATCAAGCCTAAGTAATACAACAATTACTATTACTACTAGTACTATTACTACTATTACTATTACCACCACCACCACTACTACTACTAGTATTACTACTACTGTTAAAATTACTACTATTACTATTACCACTACTACTACTGTTAAAATTACTACTATTGCTATTACCACCACCACTACTACTACTACTACCAACCACAACTACTACTACTACCATTACTACTACTACTACTACTACTACTACTACTACTACTACTAGCTACTACTATTACTACTACTACTACTATTACTATTACCGCACCACTACTACTACTACTACTAGTAGCTACTATTACTATTACCACTACTACTACTACTACTACTAATAATAATAATAATCTTTAATGAATGTTTTTATGTGTATTTGTTGTGCTTATTGCTGTTTGTGATTATCTTGGTAAAATGAGGTTATGTCACCTTTATCTTTTAAAGGTTTGACGCACTTTCTGCCTCCTGTGTTTAACAGCTTTACACTGATAGTGGCAGATAAAAAAAAAACCATATATTCAACTGAGCCTGCGGGGATATGTTTTCACCGGACAGGATCCAGATATGTCTATATAAACATACTGAAATCACTTTGGCCCAGTGTAATCCTCTCTAATCTACACCGGGGCGCGCCCGCCGCGCACGGCACCGCTGGATGGGGAGAAAAAAAAAAGAAACGCAAGACGTGCACTCTCAGATGCGCGCCCCCGACAGCAGTTCACTCTTGCACTTTATCGTCCCGTCGAGTGATCCCAAGCATCCCGAAAGATGACCATCAACACCCTTGCAAAAGGAGCGTGGCACCGGGAGCAAATGACATGCTTTCGAAAGGTCAGTATTCATATTCTGTCATTTTGTTTGATTTTGTTTTGTTTTGTTTTGTTTTACATTAGCCTATGTGAATAAATTTGCACTAGAGACATTACAACCCTGTCTCGTTCGGGAAACATGCAGCTGGGAAACAAGAATTAAAAACGGACTGTAAAAGAATTAAATATATGCATTTATGTAATTTAAAATGTACGATTTATGACTGTGTTTTAACTGTGTTTCCACGTTCATGTCACTGTGTGCGCGTCCCCGCCGACAGATGGAGAAAGTGATTGTGGCCATGCAGGACCCTGACATGGGCATGAAGATGAGAAACCAAAGGCTCCTTATCACTGTCATTCCCCATGCAATGACAGGTGTGTGTGTGTGTACCTTTGTGTCAGTGTGCATTAGCATCTGTATGTGTGTGTGTGTGTGTGTGTGTGTGTGTGTGCCTGTGTGGACATGCACATTGCAGCCTGTGTTTGTCCCAGTGGCCATGCATAATGCATCAGTGTATTTTGGAGAATACTGTCTGCTTTGCAAAGTAGAGGAAGTAAGTTTGTCCTCTTTTTCTAATCTTTTCTCTCCTCCTGTTTCTGCAGGCCGGGATATCATTGACTGGTTGATCCAGAAATACACAATATATGAGGAGGGTCAGTAAGATTTGATGTGCATTGTGTGTGTTTGTGTGTATGTGTGATGTAGAAAAGAGGATTTGTTGTGACTCCCTGTTTCAGTTGGATAGTGCTGTTGTGTGTTGTTGCCAGTGTGTTGCCAGGATTGGGTGTTTCCTCTGAGCTGACGTAGACACGTGTGTGTGTGTGTGTGCGTGTGTGTGTGTGTGTGTACTGAGGGGGTTGCTGTTTCCAGTAAACAGGAATGGGGTGAGACGCCAAGGAAACAAGTTTGATTAACTCACCTGATGATCTGGCTTTGATTACCGTCCCTGTGGACGTTTTCACCTCAGGAGACTTGAGTGTACCTGAACTAAATTAGCGTCTGGAAAAAGTAGCCTGCTGGTCTTTCTCTCTCTTTTTTTTTTTTTTTTTTAACATCACACTAGGCTCAAGGAAGAGAGTCGGGCAGTATGAGAAAGGAGTGGTAGGAGCTGATTAAAATGCATTGCGCAGCTTTTTTGGTAGCTGTCAGTCATAAAAGTAGGGCTCTTTAACAAATGAGGAAAGACTGAAGATTGATGGTGGATTTCATCACTGGGACAAAGCCTCGATTCAAGGCAGATTGATAACGCTAGACGTCTAATCATAAGAATTTGAGATTTTATTCCAATATGATTATTTAGCACCCACAGTTCGAGACTTAACCCTAATTTCTTTCTAGGCTATTAAAAATAACCATGTAGCTTTTGAATATACCTCATAAAGAAGTCACTGAAGCCTTAAAGTCAGTGACCTCATGTGGGGTCACCTGAAATTTCCAGTAATTGATAAAAATAAAAACTTATGAATAAAAAAATATACGGTGAGTTGACAGAGACACTCCCAATAAACTGACCAACTGTGAAGCTGAAACTGGTATGGTATGGAACAAATGTCGGAATTAACCCTTTAGTACCCCTAAATACCCCCTAAATCTCTAAATAACTATCCAAATACATGTATTTTACTTCATACTAATAAAGTCAAAAAATAAGATACTGTACTTACTGTACGTACAGTATACAGTACGTATGTACAGTAATAGCGGACGAGACTCCGGCGTCGTAAAGTCGAAATAATGTAAGCCAGGTACGTCGTAACCCGAGGACGACTGAAACAAACGTATACTTTTAGTTGTACCAGGCATTAAAATGACCAAGAAATTGAAGAAAACAAGGGTGGTCTAATAATTTTTTCCCATGACTATACAGGTAGTCCTCGGGTTACGAACGAGTTCCGTTCCTACGCTGTTGACATAACCCGAATTTCCACGTAAGTCGGAATTAACCCTTTAGTACCCCTAAATAACCCCTAGATCTCTAAATAACTATCAAAATACATGTATTATACTTCATATTAATAAAATTAAGTAAAAAATAGCATACTGTACGTATGTGCAGTAATGGCGGACGAAATTTTGGCGTCGTACAGGAATAGCGGACGAGACTCCGGCATCATAAAGTCGAAATAACGTAAGTCGGGTACGTTGTAACCTGAGGACGACCGAAACAAACGTATACTTTTAGTTGTACCAGGCATTGAAATGAACAAGAAATCGAAGAAAACAAGGGTGGTCTAATAATTTTTTCCCACGACTATATACAGAAATGACCAAAAATAGTCACTTGCTTGATAAAAGGTTAAAGATGTTTGGATGTTGTCTCGTGGTGTTTGACAGAGGCTCTGCACGTCGGTGACATGCTGGTCAGATATGGGTACATCTACCCCCTGAAGGAGCCACGGTCTCTTGTGTTACGACCCGACGAGACACCGTACCGCTTCCAGGTCAGACCCCCGCCCTCCCATAACTACCCCCGCTTCTCCATCCACTCCTAAAGCTCACTCTTTTCTGTGTGTTTTTTTTTTTTTCTATTTCCTTTTCAATCCAGTAGCCCACTTCCTAATCCCTCCCCATCCATCTGTCACGGCCTGAAAACCACTTTTTTTTCATCACTCAAATTAAGAGCAGTCAGTTAGAATTAAAAAATAAATGTCACTTTTTGCTCTCAGACACCTTATTTCTGGACTAGCACCCGGTGGCCTGCCTCAGAGCTGGACTATGGTAAGACAAGGCTTTAAAAAAAACTAGATGTAAATAGGCAACAGTCATCAACCATCAAACATCCTCTGCTTCATATTAAAGTTTAATAAGATGGAGATAAATAATAAAGCATTCAGAGGTAGGATAGAAGGAAAAAAAACTTGTTTTTTTAATTAATTAATTTTTTTTTTTTTCAATATGTGTGTTTACATTTTCTGCCTTAAATCCAATCAGCAATCTACCTGGCTAAAAAGAACATAAGGAAACAAGGAGAACTGATGGAATATGAAAAGGTGAGAGTGGGACTTTCTATGTCCGAGCAGAGATGATGTGTGCGTATACTATTTATTTTTTCATTTTCCTTTTTCCCTTCACTATTTTAGGAGCGGTACAGCCTATTGCACAAGAGGATCAACCACACCTGGGACTTTGTGGTGATGCAAGCCAGAGAACAGCTCAGGTACGCTCACCTGCACATAAACACTGTCCGTCTGTCCAGGTGTGAACAGGACATTAGACCGACTTACATTCATTTGTTTTTCACTCTATCATTAAACTAAATCCCACCTTAGAACAATAATTAAACCTTATCTATCTATCTATCTATCTATCTATCTATCTATCTATCTATCTATCTATCTATCTATCTATCTATCTATCT
>JAPSES010000030.1:11517590-11530030 GCA_029822895.1 Maxillicosta whitleyi | reverse complement strand
GCATGTTCTTTATGCTATAGTTACTCTGAATATGTTCCGTTAACATACCAGGCACGTTCTCAGTTGGTTGTTTATGCATCGTGTAACATTAGCATACCGTACACTTATTCAGCCTGTTGTTCTCTGTTCTATTTTTATTTAGAATTGACTTTCTACATGACATGTCTGTTCTTGGTGTTGGATTTTATCACATACATTTACCCCAAAAATGAGGCTTATATTCCAGTGCGACTTATATGTTTTTCTTTATTATGCATTTTATGGCTGGTGCAACTTATAGTAAATACTCCAGAAAATATGGTAATTTTTTCTGATTATAGGTCATTTAACCCTTTCGTGCACACAGGTCACTACAGTGGACAGTTATTCTACAGCTGTTCTCTTATACACTGCAAAAAAATGGGGTGTCTAAAAACAAGATAAAAACACTAAATTTGAGGAAAAATTTCTAAAAACACATGAAATTATCTAATTTCACTTGACAAGATGCTTGGATTAAGGTTGTTAAATCTAGAAATAAACATGTCTACAGATGTACAAACAAGAAATGAACTCTAAAAACAAGATAAATGATCTAACATTTCTAAATCTAAGCTTGTTTTTAATCTTCTTCTTCTTTTAATCTAAAGAACCACATTTTTGCAGTGTATATTCATAGGTTTTCTTGTTTTAGTTACATATCTGCCAACATTTATTGTAGTTCAACATTTGATTTTAGACACTTAATATGAGGGAATTGTGTGTATGGGTTAAATTTGACCTGAAACAAACTGTGAAGGTTTAAGACATGAACAGTTTGTAAAGGGTTAAATAGAGTTCTCTGTTCTTAAATCAGTTCTTAATGTCCATTGTATGTTTGAAATATTTGCATCCTCAATATATCTTAAATAAAGGTTATGAATGAATGAATAAAAACCTTGCAAAATAGAAACATAAAAATAGTACAATGGGTAAAAGATAAGTAAAAAACATATTTATTTATGTAGCGATATTTGGTTTTAACATGAATGCTTCGCTTGTAAAATTGATTTTATGTGTGAATCACATAACTGGCACCACTAAGGCGTCATGGGTTGAAGCCAAAGTAGATGCCATCAGACATAGAATGGTTCCAAGATGCTGTTAAGCTGCAAAACAGTCAATTCTGTTTATCATCCGTACTACTTTTAAGTTGCCAGTTCGAATCCCAGGTGGGCCCTTTATGCTTTACATACCTTGTAAGTCGCTTTGGATAAAAGCGCCAAATGTAATGTAATCAATATATAATTAATAATGTTTCTTTATGTGGTTACTTGATTATTGTGCTGTTAATGCTGTTTATTGAATACATCGCTATTATGCTAAAGATGTTGGGACCTGTCTATCACCTGGGATTTGACACTGAAGGATGAATTCCTTATTTTGTATTATGTATTTCTTAATAGTTTTCATGATAAATGTTGAAAACACATCGGTATGTTCTGCCGCACCAGTGTAGCTACAGTCATGATAATGTGTTTTAAGTTGAAGCCACTTAAACAGAAAAAATATAATTAAAATACAGTTGTATTAAAGGGGGTTATATCTGTATAAATATTCCTTTCTATAAAAATATCTACCACTTATGGAAATTCAACATTATTTTCCTTATGAAAAGGGTATAACTATTATTCTATGTATGATTTTCAGTGTCACTACCCAATTTTATGAGCATTTGTTAGAAAAATAGTCAAGGACTCCAACTTAAATAGTAAAGCCGTAAGTTGATAAAGTAATTATAATAGTGGTAAAGATTTTTAACAGGGTAATTAGTAACAGTGGCCTTTATTTCACCTGACGCGGTCACAACAAACCAAACCAAACCAAAGCTTTGTAATAAAGTAAACTCCAGTTAAATGTGTGTGCTAAACCAATATGAGTAATGTTTTTCTACTTGTGACCTTTAAACTTTTTTTTTTCACCAATTTGGAATTTACAGAATAGTGCAATCACATGACTCGGCTAAAAAAAAAAAAATCAATGGAAAAACCAAACCACCAAAGTAAATTAACCCATTAAGACCCAAAGTTCGACCAGACACATAAACCACACTGATCTAAACTGTTTAACACCTGTTGATCCATCTATCAATACATGTAAATAATAGTAAATAATAGTTTCCAGGCTCTATAGTTACCATGGAAACACTGCCATCTTCTACAACATTGATTCACCAGTAAAACCCATGGAGTTGGATCAATGACAGTGAATGGAAATATTGTTTTTATGTTCAGTTAATGATAGATTTGACTGAAAAAATGACTTTTTCTTCAGTTTTCCATGTTTTGATACAAAAAATGTTAAGTTTTCATGAAAATCTAACTTGAATATAGGGAATTAAATATAGGAAAATGTTTGATTTACAGTGTAAAGCCCAGAATATGGAGGATAATATCATTATAAATGGTGATAATTCACATAAGAAATGTCAAATACAGAGAAAGTCACACAAAAGTGTTAAATATCACAATGAATCATTTTACTGCTGCATTTTATCAATGGCAAAACTACAATTATATCAAAGCGTACTATAGTTATTATATATGTATAGAGTTTTTCTTTTTTTAGAACATTAATTGGTTGAAAGAATCTCAAAGGAAACACTGCACTAGTTATAAAAACAAAAAAAGATATTACAATTTTGTCATAAAAGCTGTTCACTAATCTAAAACACACAAAAAATAAAAGGCTTAATGATAACCGGCATGTTTTTTTCATTAGTCTCCTGACAGTAACTGTGTGTGCAGCGGATTTTCCATGTATTTGTTTTAGGAGAGCAACCTCTGTTGGCTGCTTCACAGTAGGTCATTAGAGGTTGGTTTTAATGCAGTCGAATAAAAACAAATGTAAGAATACACATGGGAATCACATGATATTTTATTTGTGACTGAACAGTGGCATGGGTACAGTGTATGGGGGAAGTCATAGACGTACAAAAAGTCCTTTTTTTTTTTCTCTTTTTCATGACAATTCTTAATTCCATAAATAAAATTTACAAAATATTTTGGACTATTTCTCATTTTTCTTACACGAGCAGGGGTACAGTTACCTTTTTGTTATTGTAAGTCTTGCAGTTAATAGTGATATCTCTATTCTTCATGTTATATAAAGCCACTTTTCTTTTTGACCATTTCGAGTGGAGCAGACCGACAATATGCCCAAGTGCTTTGTTTACAACGATGACCTGTTAACTGGATACAATGACCTGACAAGAAGAACAGTGACTGGACAACAAAAAAAAAAATTAAAAAAAAAACCTGATAAGGCATCGAAATGCACTCTACTGTCTCTTAGCTTGTGTTTATTACGCCATGTCGCATCAGAGCTGATGTGAAAAAAAAACAGAGATGAGACCGGCAGAATTTAGAAGCAAAATGTAAACAATGTGATCATCATTGGAATTAAAAATAAAATAAAATAAAATATACGCAGGATAATCTGCCTCCTATTTAGCTAAAAAATTCTGTAGCCTTTTGGAAAGTCTGGTGGTCCTTACATCTCTCAAGTTCACAACAGGTGAGACAGTGCAGCAGGCTTTGTTCTGCATGACCATTTAACACAGATTCACAGTTCATTTCTCACCGACCGGACAGAAAAAACAAAACAAAACGAAATAAAAATAAATGGCAGCAAAAGCGAAACAAACATCCAGACGTCAAATGGAGGTGCTGGTAGGGCATTGCTTGAAAGAAACACAGGTAGTTGGCATCCAAGAGGCAGAGAGCTATCTTATGGCACAGAGGCTCAGGTAGGGGGACTGGGAAGATTCTTATTTACAAAATAAATGTTTGGCAAATTTGATTTCAGCATTGATGCCTCAAAGTCATCTTGATATCTCTAATGACTCGATGTCATCAACTAAGAATTCACAGCTTATAAAATAAGAAAAGAGAAAAATCATAGTTTTGATTTTTGTTTCAGACCTTGAAGGAAGCTGCAGAGAACAGTTTTGCTCACAGCTGAGTCCGCTGAATCCACATTAGTCTGTTCATGCAAATGGACGAATCGGTTGAGCGACACTACGAGAACATTTGGCAAATCCATCTGCTGTGCACAGTCTTTGCTGGTGGCAGCTGACAAAATGAAGGTCAACCGCAAAGGACGCTGCTCCTCTTTACAGTTTTGTAAAAATAATTTGCATCGTCGGTGTCACCGAGGCTGTTTTAACTTGTTATCCTCACAGACGCAGACCTGCTCATCCGTCAACGGGATGACAGGAGCCTCATGTCCTTTGCGTGGGTCGAAGATCAAAGGTCACTTCCTGGTTGAAATGTTATGTGATTGGACACTAAAGCCAAAGTCTGGTTGTCATGCTGAGGAGTACAGTATGTGGCCTCTGGAGGAAAGCAGATCCAAGGAAAGCCAGCTTATTAGAGAACTGCCAAAATATCCTTTAAAGGTTGAAAAAACAGAACAAGTCTGTGTAATCCAGCTGTCAGAGATGCTGCTGTTCACAGTCACTCATCTATCTCTTCTTTTCTGTCTCATACACTTCAATCTTGGCCCGTAGAGCTTCCACCATCTGAAAGACAAGCAGCAACATTTCCAAGTCACTTTGTTGTAAAGCTGCAGTTACATATGGCGCCAACAGGTGGCAACATTGCGCTTAGATGAGTCAGAAAACATTGCAATGTCCTTTGGGTGATGCAGAAAGGCATGATGACAGAAATGCTGAACCCATCTAATGCTCTTTTCCAGTTGGCAGGAGAAAAGAAGACAAATGGAAACGTAAAGCTAATAAAGAAACAGAGCGGTGATAGAAGACACGGTGAGTAATTGTGAGATGAATAAACAAGTAAGTCTGCATCGAAACTGATGAAAAGGACCGTCGGCAAATCAGAGAGGAGGGGAGACGAGATACCCGCTCTGTGTCCGTTGTTCTCTAGCTGTCTTCTTGTGGACAGGTTTGATCCGGTGGTGGATCAAGGTCTCCAACGGCTACAGGAGACATCGATCTCGCAGCAACTGAGCC
This sequence comes from Maxillicosta whitleyi, assembly GCA_029822895.1. NCBI lineage: Eukaryota > Metazoa > Chordata > Actinopteri > Perciformes > Neosebastidae > Maxillicosta > Maxillicosta whitleyi. The sequence goes on along the minus strand of JAPSES010000030.1, from coordinate 11,525,040 downwards.
CTGGGAGACAGGGATGGAGAAAGCTGTAAAATTTCCATCTTGAAGGTGACATGTATTTTTTTCCTTGGTTGAATTTTCCTCCAGCTTGATGCAAAATCACAACCTTTTACTCCCACTTTCAGCAGAAAAACCACGTGGGGGAAATGACAAGAGCTATAATTATATATGCTCTAATCAAAGCCCTTAAATCATTGACCTTTAACTCTTAATTGACTTGACATTTTTTCTGGAAATGGGTTAAAATCAATTTCACCACATGACATTCCACTCTGTGTGTTCACATGTGATGTAAATCCCAGCTGAAAACAGATCACCCTTCTGACATTAATAGATTACAGCATCACGCCAGTCAATTGTGGAATCAAATCCATGAATCTTATTGAGTGGGATGTAACCCCGGGGGGGACGACGCTCACCGATTGCTCCTCCTTGGCGTTGGTGGGGTTGCCCTCAGGATCCACAGGGGAGTGATCTGTGGGGGGGTCACTGGTGTGGGAGGGGGGGCAGTCGGAAGAAGAGCTCTGCTGAGGGGCTGGAGTGGAGGCTGTGAAACGAGGAAATAAGGAATATTATTTTTGCTTTGGACTTCAATAAAGACAAAAAAGTACGATTATTGTTTATATATAGTCATAAACGGACATTGAGCTGCTGTACCAGTCTCCAAAATGTTGATTATATTGTACAAACTTTGAAGCCCATTGAGGTATATTTCTGATTCATGATGTTTGATTATATAAATAAAAGTAATGGGACTTGACTTGAATATTTATTTCACATATTTGCATATGAATTTGCGAAAACATCGTCTATATCATACAAATTACTCATTAACTACAGCTTCTATGTGATTATGCATGTGCATCACTATCATAAATACTATTCATTTTATATGCTTTAGTTTTTCAAGGTTTTACAGTTTTTTTTTGGTTTTAAACACAACTTTTGTTTTGTCTGACCTGAAAAGCTGGTTCACCTTTTCACAAAATACAGAATCATTTTATACTCAAGTGTCTGTTTAGTTTCAGTTCTTTGCTTTATATGTGTAGAAAAATAATAATAATAAGGATTTACTTTAGTTTTTATTTAATTTTAGTGTTTTATATCTTATAGTATTGTGATGGAGGCTTTGAATTATACAATAGATGCTGAAAAAGGTAAGATGGTCAACATCTAACATGATTTACAAAAGCATTGTTTATTAATGTGCTGTATTTGTCAGTAAATGCACTGCCTTCGGTCTAAAGCAGTCACTTTAGTTGCTGCTCTGTGGTCTTGAGCTAAGTCCCACTCATACAAGATTGGTTACATAATAGTTACAAATAGCCAACAGTGAAATGAAAAATCATTATAATCCCCCTAATTCACAGCAAAAACTGCCAAAAAATATTCATAAAACCTCACTGAGTTGGTCTTCCCTTATTATAAAAATGTTGTGTTGGAGTTACATGAAATGTGATTTACATTTTTACAGATGTCTGTTATCGGCCGCAGGTCCACAGTAATGGAGTCAGTGCTGAACAACAGTATCAGCTGATCCTTAATAAAAACCCTGTGAAATAAGTTCATTAAGCTAGAATACTTACGGGATTCAGTGGACGGCGAAGTGGATGTACCCGGGCTCAGGGTCATCCTCGATAGGTCAAGGTCACTACAGCTGCCCTCCTCTTCCTGGGGAACCGCACCTGAAGGTGTCAGCAGCTGACTACAGGTCAGAGTGTCCAGAGCACTCATGGGACCCGGGGTCCCACATCTGCTCACCGCTGCTGATCCAACACCGGGGCCCACGCACACGGCTCCGGCCCCTAATGAGGAGGGGCCTTCGCCTGCGTCCGAGTCCAAGCCCAGGCCGTCTTTACCGAGGCTCAGCTGCCTCTGAAGCAGGGCCGGATCCACCGTGTGCTGGGGGCTGGTGATGGCAGAAGAGGGGGCTGATAAGTCACAGGCTTGAGGGCACATGGTGGTGATGGGTACCAGGCCTTGAAGCATGGCAGCTGGGATGGCATGGCCCCCCACGCCCACGGTCTGCGCCGGCATGTAGGCCGCCATGGCCGCCCACTGCTGTTGAGTGGCTGGGAAAATGTTGGCCTGGCTCCAAATGACCGGCTGACCCCCAGGGAGGACCTGAGCCACCTGGAGGGGCCCCTGCACAGGAAAGGCCAAAGTCTGAGCCTGGGCAGGATACGGCTGCTGCGCCCACTGGGCCGCCTGCACCGGACCCATGGTCATATAACCTGATGGATAAACAAGAGCGTAGAGAAAACAGAAGGAAAGTGTTAAAGTAACAGAGAAGGAAATGGAAATGACTATAATTATGAGAGAAACATGCACTTGATGAGTCCATTTAATTGATTTTGAAAGCTACTATAATTAGTTGGCTGTGATGTTAATATGATTTTGTGTGAGAACTTTCATTGTTGAATTTGGCAGCACAAGGTATAATTCCTTTTTCTTGAAATTGCAATAGGTATTTTCTGTCAGTGGCGGTATCTCATTCAGAACAATAACAAATCACACACCCGTATATTACATGGGCTCATGGGAACTTTATACATATATTTAGTGACATACAGAATATTCACACTATGTCATTTCATTCTAATGAAATAGCTGCAAGTAATGATATACATTAATGGTAATAAAAAGGGATATGAAAGCATTGACAAGCTACCAAATTAAATGGGTTATTACATTGATTAAACTGACAGATTTCCCTGAAATTAAACATCGCTGGAACCACATTAAACCTTTGAGCCTCTGCAGTCAGATTAAGACATTCACTGTAGGTTTTTCTTCTTCAGCTGTGTTGTTGGCCAATTTTGTGTTTACTGTTATAAAGCTCCTTGATGAAATCAGCTGCCAAAAAGCACAGCTTTGTTACCTCGGAAGGACACATTCTCTAAAATATATTGAAAATTCCTCTGTATCTCATAATAAGGCCAGCCTTCTCTGGATTGCTGTTATGAAACCATATTGAAAGGTGTTTCAGTGTTCCAGACAGGATCGTGCCTATTTCTGTTGACAAAATCTGGAGATTGAATGGAATTCAAAGGTAAAAAGGTAATATTTATCACAGATATGTTGCAGCATTGGCAGGTGATATGAAAATAAAAAAAACATGCATATTTCAGAAGAAGTTCTAATCTATGTAAATCCACATTTGGAGGAGCTCAACATGTTAACATTTGCAGCATATGATCTACCTGATGGCACAGAGGTGGGGCTGAAGGGGGCATACATCTCAGCAGGAGTGTGTTGCTGCTGGCGGCTGCTCCTGCTAGGGTCCAGTGTGTTGGCAGGTGACGGGGGCATCTGTGAGGGAAAGCGCACACACAGGCCCAGATGTCACCACGATCAAAGTCGCCTAAAAGTCAACTAAAAGCACTGCACATTTATCTTCAAGGCTGTTCCGTTTGATTTTCTGAATTTCAGCCTGACGTTATCAAATCGCATGACTGCAAAAATGGAATTGTAACATTCCCACACAGTTAAAGAACCATCTACCAAGTGCAGAAAACTTTAAAAAAAAAAAAAAAAAAAAAGGTTGATTTAATGTGGTGGTACTCACCGAGGGGGGAGTGGACATGTCGCCGAAAAGATCAAAGTGGTTGATATTCTGCGGATTGAATTGAAGGAGACAGAGACATAGTCCAGTGATACATCATGACCATGAGATTTGCACAGTCATGAATCCCTGAATTAATCTCCAAATAGGGTGCGGTGGTTTGCATGGGTGGGTGTGGGAGTGAAATCTATTCACGAAGGCAGTTGTGCTGTAGATGGCGAGAAACAACTATCCCCTCATTTCATTATCAGAAAATGGATCTAAAATGAATCTTCCATGGTTCTCTATAATTGAGTGGGTAAAAGGCTATTCAGTCCTACAAAACAGGCTCTGATTAGATATTCTTATTTCTGCCAATCAAGAGGGGGGCCCCGTGAGAGCTGGGGCCGCTTTATTATGCTGATTCTAGTCAGTGCAGATCTATATGCAGAAGAGTGTGTTGATTTCATCAAATGAATGAATACTTCTAAGAAGACGCTCCTTGAACCACCCAACCAAGACAAAGAGGCCACCTCACCCTATAGAGAGACGTGACCCCTATATTAGTCCCCTCTGTCCTCTACTTAAAGAGAGAGAGGACGCGGCTATGGAAGAGACTATGGAATGACTAAGTTGCATGAAATGTCTCTGGGGCCATGCACAAGCAGACAATGAATCACTGTAAAGCACGGATAACACACAGTACACACACGGGTTTCGCATGCAGTAAATAAACACACAAACGCACGTACCAACAAAGACAATATATTGAAAAGAAAGAAAAGAAAAAATGCAGAAATCACAGCAATCAGTGTTGCTGTTGACAGGGTGTTTCTGTCCTCCTTGGGTAAGCCAGGACAAAACGGTTCTCACAGTTTGCACGGCACTTTGTAACCATTGAGGGGTACAGAATGAGTCCGAATTTAGAAAAAGGTAAACATTGTACACAGAGGTCTCTCCCTGCAGGCACGGACACACATCAGGGGAGCTCCAGGCTCTCAAAAAGCTCCAACTGAATGAACAGACAAGCAGTAACACTTAGAGATATGGAAGCGCTGCTACTTATACTGGCATGGGCTGTTTGGGTGAGATAGCAAGAGGCCAGGACAGTTTATCTGTTTGATATGCTGAGCAACAAGCACACAACAGTGAAGAGAGAGGCACTTTGCTAGGGCTGTTTTCGAAAGTTTTGTGGAAATTCTCTCTGGGTGAATGTTTTGCGAATAGGCTTGAATAAATGTTTTTATAAAGGATTCAGGAGATGGTCACTGGATGGTGGTGAAGAACTCATAAAACCCACCAGGATGGAATGAAAGACATTTACAGTTTTATTAAAAAAGGGGGGGAAATCAAAAATGCTCTTTGTGATGTTTTCTGATCAAATTAATCTCTGTAGAAAAGAAATTGCTATTCATCAAGGTACAGCTTTTATGAGCGTTCGGTGGCCTTGTATGTAGCCGTGACTACACTGCATGCAGCTCAACCCAACACCCACCCCCACCTACAAACCTCTCCTTCCTCATCCTCTGAGGAAGATGAACAGCCACCCCTTAATTTATACAAACCAGTCGAATGGGACTAGGAAAAAACACGCTCCAAAACTGATTTTCTTCTCTACCATCTGGTCACGACATGCATCGGATTCTGCACAGGATTGGGTTTTGGATACGAAGCCTGCCTCTCTAATGTTCTGTGAAATTGCTGACATGTCTGAGTTTGGTTGACCAATCATTTAGTCTTATCTCTTCAAGCAGGCTAAGCATGGCCAATGAAGTTTTGTTTTATCATGGTCAGAAAAAGCAGAGTCAGACTTGGGCATCTGTCTGGCTCGTCCTTGGTTTGGGAAAGATGTTTTAGAGCCTTTTGGCTGTTTTGACGTCACTGCTAAAAACACCAAAAATGGACGGTGGGTGGGTGGGGGGGGGGTCAAAAGGGGCTTAAGGCCCTTCCTTCCAGAGGAGAAGGGACAGAGGTTTGTAAGTATAAGAGAAAATAAACAAATAATAAAAATGGAAATAAAACACCTACAGTCATGAAATGGCGTTTTGGGACATCATAGATCCCTTCCTTCTGCTGACTGGTTGGGACCTGCATTGGATTGGAGGTCGAATCAAACGAAGATTATTGAACAGAGGAAAACTCTTTCTGTTTCTTTTCTTTTTTTTTTTTTTTTAACACAGGCTAGGTATTTATAAACCAACGCTTAGAAGAACTGAAATGTCTTTACTGAGATCGAAAAAGTGTACTGCATCAATTTCAATTTAGTCTGTTTTTTTTTTAAGATTTAATGTTATCTTTTAGAGCCATGGGATTATGCAAATTCTACAGTTGTGCTGCTGAATCAATTCTACTTAAATCAATATTGATTGCAAACAATGCTTCTGCATGCTGGTTCTTGGAGTATTAAGAAAGCCTATTGTTATTCTGCAACAGTACGTCTCAACTGGTTCATTTGACAATAAGAAAACACCTCAGCTCAGGTCTTCTTTTGCACATTTATTCTCGTGCGTTTATCCTAACTATCTGTTGCTCTCACCCTCTCTCAATTGGTTAACGCTGCGTTACGTTTTTTTTTTTTTTTTCCTCAAGTCTATTGATCTTGTTTCATTCTGAGATCAAATGGCATGGCAACTGATTAATCTCGCTCTCTGCATCTTTCATCTTCAGAGGAACGCAAGATACAGAGAGGCAAAAAAGAAGAGGAGGAGGAGAAGGAGGGGAGAGGGAGAAAGAGGGGGAGGGAGGAGGGGAAGGATTAAACCATACGACAGGTCCCTCCACTCTTTGCTGGTCCTTCAGATGGTCTCAAACCAAAAGGTCAGAGTGTGGGATGTCTAAGAGGAGTCTGCTATTCAACTCTGACTAAACAAATGACCTTGACTCTGTTTTCTTTTTTTTTTATTACCTAAATAATTTGAAGTAAATCTAGCAGAATATTTTTTACTTTTACCCCTGAATTGGCTGCTCAGCTACAGTCACATAATCAAACAAAACCTTCCATTTTTAGAAAATGCCTTTCGTAGCATCATTCATAAAAGTGCTCTATAGAGTCATGTTGTTAGTATTGTAACTATTATCATTTGTCACAAGGTATGAAAAGGGAAGGAAAAAAAAAAAAGGGGGGGGGGAAGGACATTGCTTGTCTTTGTACCTGATAAACGCTCTCCTCTGACTGGGGGCCACGGAGCGGTTCGTGTCCAGCCTCAAACACTATGTACTACAGAACAGAAGTTGTAGGCGAGGTGTAGAAGTGCAGAGAATAATGGGAGGGGAGGACGAAGAGAGAGAGAGGATGGCATATAAAATAAAGAGATACGACGAGGGAGTGGTACATGACGGGAATAAATGAAAGCACAGGGGAGCAAGGAGTGAAATGAGATCGGGAATATAAATGGTGTAAAAAAAAAAAAGAAGGGATGGGGCATGGGAAAGAGAAATGGGAGAGGAAAAAAGTGTGTGTGTGTGGGGGGGGGGGGTTGAAGAGAGAAAGAAAAAAGAGTGAGGTGGGAAGAGGAAAGAGCACAAGTATAATAGGTCAGGCAGTAGTTCAAGGCAATGAGGAGGTTTAAGCTAGAGGTCTACCTTCAACATCAGCAAAGTGATGCTCCGCGTCTTTGAGAGAAAATAGACCCGGAAGTCAGAATATTCACCTGAGATCCAGATTCATCCGCAAAAACACAAGCCTTGTTGAGCCGCATTTTGTAATAACGGTGCATTTTGTAATAAACGTCCAAAATGTAATAACTTTTTCATTTTATTTTGTAATCAAACCACATTTTGTAATAAATTTTGCCGCAGTATGTAACTAGAAAAGCACTCGGAGAGCGCAAACCTCCGCCAAGCACCACAGTTCAGGTCACATATTTGAAGACACTATATGAGAAAACAGGACTTCCACTGCCATCTGGT
>JAPSES010000030.1:11487908-11501789 GCA_029822895.1 Maxillicosta whitleyi | reverse complement strand
AGTGTGTGACACATATTCCTCTGGATTTACAATTACCCAAGGTTGAACGGTCCTCCTCACAATATTTCTGGCCCATAAGCCTGATGCTCATAATTTGTCTGACACAGAGTTGCCTTAAGTGTTGTCTACTGTTAGTCTGTGTCTACGTAGATCCCACACAATGTACAACGCCACTGCCACTGGGGACATTTGGTGGTCTAAAGGTGCTTACAGACTGGGAGATTTCAGCAATGTTATAAGTTTATTGCAAGCTACACTACGCAACACGAATTTAATAAAGTTGGGTCTGACAATAAGTTTGATGTATGTAGACGTTATGATGATAAACCCAACTGAATTGTAGGCTAGAGCGCATAATGGACGCACACACACACACACACACACACACACACACAGAGAGAGAGAGAAAAACACGACCCCATTAGTACACCGTGCTACGAATTGCAACGTTGCAACAGTAATATTTATGTATATGGAAATAAATCCAAAGAGGAGGAGGAGGATAATGTAGACTCGGTTGTGGTCTGGGAAAAGAGACAAACATGGGATGCCAAAAAAAAAAAAAAAGCTTGGGGTAATATTTCTTAGTATACCTAAGACTGTGACATTTCGTGCTGCATTCCTACTGGATGGTTCCTCCACATACATACAGTTGGGTCTGTATATATATATCAACAATGTTACAAATTTTGTAGTGTTGCCTTGCACCACCACATTGCATTGATGAAAGATGAAAATGTACATTTTTGGCTTTAATTCAACGGCTTCTGCAAAAATATCGCATCGACCTTTTAGGAATTACAACCATTTCAGACCTAATGGAGGAGGGGCCATTTTCAGAAGCTCAAAATTGAACAGCTATCTTTTATCTACCACATTTATTAAAACAATTACCAGGAAATATGCCACATCTGGACATGAATCTACTTATCAATCAGTTCTCCAATTACTTTTAGGAATTACAACCATTTTCTTCATTGTCCGTCCATTTTTAGACACTCAAAAGTAATTGGACAACTGAATGATGCGCAGTTTCATGTCCAGATGTGGCCTGCTGTTGGACAAAAGAAGCAGATAAAAGGTTTGGATTTGGTAGCTGTTAACCTTTGAGCCTCTGAAAATGGAGGGACTACGGTTACATTTGTTGTAATTCAGATTATTGATTAAACCCCTTGAGATAAAGCTGAACGTCCAGGCTTCAGTTATATCGGTGGCTTCATTTCAGATCCACCATGATGGTTTAAAGAGGCAATTTTATGAAAATTGTGTCACTGTCCAAAAATATATGCACCTGATGGCGGGTAGCAGTTGCACGGTCAGAAGGTCATCTTTTATTTAATCCAATGACATAATTTTGTCCCAGATCGGTTTCGTGAGACTGTCTTTGCATCTTTCTCACAGTAAGATGTAGGACACAGAAAAAATTATTAGACCACCCCTTGTTTTTTTCAATTTCTTGTTCATTTTAATTCCTGGTTTGGACAAATATAATGATAACTCCAAAAACATCTCATAATAGTTTAATTTCAGAGCTGATATTTATCCATTTTCCATGTTTTCTTGATAATAAACAAAATCATTTCAGTTCTTACATCAATATCTATGACAAAAACAGTGCTTTTAGACATTCCATGTTTTCTTTTCAGTCTGTTTTAGTCACATGACACACCCAGGAGTTAGTACTTGATTGAATAACCATTGTTTTTGATGACTTGGTGGTCTAATAATTTTTTCCGCAACTGTATCGCTATGGGTTTTTGGTTTTTTTTCACCAGATTTAAAGCGTTCACACCTGATTTCAGAAGCGAGCATCATGAGTTACATTGCGAATTGGTAGCTTTATCAAACAGCCCTTTGTTAACAAACTGAAATGACATAAAATATTCCAATCTGGAACACCTGACTAGATAATACACCGTCTTGAAGTCAGACGGTTGTGAATCAAACACTACATTCTCCCACCTGACAAACAGGCCATGCACCAGGACCACAGAGAGAACAATTAGCATTAGCGCTGTTTCATACTGTTTCAGGGTTTGTCTCTGATCACAGTGTTGCCTCCTCTTCCTTGCCACACTAGAATGGGGACAGTGAAGGGACAGATGGTAACAGATGGAGAGTCAGAAGTACCCCTCCAGATATAAGGACTTGGCAACAAGAAAGTTTTTGTTGGGGATCCGGGCACTGAGGCAGCTTAACCTTTGACCCTTTCAGTGTGTGGATCCATGTCTGCTTGTCTCTTTCCGTCAGTGTCTCTGTCTGCCAGCAGGCCACACACACCAACCATCCATTTAGATATAATGACAGTGTACGGCACTTCCCACTGTGTCATGTTTCAGAACGTGGACATTACTACCCATCGTTTTTTTTGTTGTTGTTTTTTTTATTATTTCTCCACAGTGCATTTGACATCTATAACATAAAAACAGTAGGTAATGTATGCCTTGTATGTGTCGGCGCAGGGGGCTGATTACTTAAAGCAGCGGTGAGGAGAATGGATGTCTAGAGAAGGCAAATCTGTTCCTGCCATCTGCCTCCACCATGTGCACAAAACTTTCATAAGCATCAACAGACACACAGATACACATTTACAAACATTAAATCGGGCATGTGTTCCCTCGTCCGATTCCAAATTCACATTCAGTCGAAATTCCTCCAAGCGTCCTTGGCATTAAACACAGGATTAAGGTTTTGGTGAAACGACTGATTGGCTGCATGAGTTAAAGAGTTAATGAGCGGTATTGTACACAGCGCTGATGCAGTGGATAAACTGGTGACTCACTGCAGAGTAACACGCAGGTATTGATGTGTGCTAGATTATGAAGCTCATTCTTTAAGCAGGGGCTCCACTACGCTATTATCACTTTTATGATGAAGTGGTGTGATGAAATAGATAGATAAGTGCAGCAGCAAATGATTTGGCCAAATGCGGGAAATAGTGTTTGAACACGGTGAAATGGTAAGTATTTTTTCAGCATCTTATAACCCCTTCAATGTCATGCATTCACAATGAGAGCAGGCTGCTGGTTTAATCTGCAGTTTGCTGTCTCGATCTCCTTTTCCTCCTCTCTCAGTGACTCTGTCCTCCTTTCCTTGTCTCTCCTTCTGAAATGAATCATTTTTTGTGCATAGATTACAGTGGGAGAGCAACAGTTGCTATGGAGATAGAGTAAAGTCACGCATGTAAAGCAATTCTGTCGATGGGTAGAGGGGAGCTTTGGCTTTTCCATGGCAGTCAGAGTTTGCTGCAGAGAGGTTTGATTTTTCCAAAACGTTTTGAAAGGAATGAGATTCGGGGACGCCGTGACAGCCATAAAAACAATGTAACGTGCCCAGTATATCTTATACTGGGTTTTATGCATGTTTCACTGTTCCATCTGCACTATTTTCCTCTGAAATAGGCCAGTAACTGCATTTTTTTAAATGGAATGCACTAAATATGGAGCACAGCATGTTTTTTTAGGGCACGGCTGATTTCCTACTGTTAACAAATACACACAAAATACAGTAAATTGATGACATTAATTATTTGTGTTATTTCTGTTTTTAATACTTTGCTATATCAGTGCATCATATTAAGCTACACTTTATCCTGTATTATTTGTAATTGGATGGTAAATGTCTTTAAATTATTATATATAATAAGTAAAAAAGTGAACATTAGCATGATATTAGCATCACATTAACTAGCATTAGCTACTTGCAAAGGTTATTTGCATTATACTCTAAAATTGAATGTTTTCAATTGATGTTTTTTTTTTTAACATATACATGGTAGATGTTTGTGACAGCTTTCAAGTGCTGCATTGGATTTCCTCTTGAACTTAAAACAAATAGAACATTTTACTCAGATATTTTAGAGCATTGGAGGTGTAGACATATTATTTCAGTATTTTGAGCTGTGTCAAGGACAATGTGATGTAATATAAGATAACACTGTACTTATTGTGATGACAATATGACTTTTAATATACAATCCAACCACGCTACTGTCACTAAATTGAAAGAAAATAGTCCAAGGACAGCTGATGATTTATTAACTTGCTGAAATTGAATATGTGCATACATATTCTTCACACTTCAAGCAGTCCTTTGCAGTGTTTATTTCAAATGTTTATGTCACTATGATGATGAAAACATGATTTAAAGGTCAGACTCATCATGAGAAAATCCAACATACACATCTTTGTGTTGTAGTCACTCTAATTCACTAATCGTCCAAACTCCAGAAACTTTACCCCATGTAAATGTCACCTCAAAACCACAGTACGCAGCTGTTTCACACAATTCAATTAAAAAAATTATAAAAAATTGTGTGATGATTTTGAGCTGTAATATCTATCATAATTTTACCAAGGAGTACATGGTTGGCTTGAATGTCACAGAAAATATTAGCTTTCCACACTGTTGATCTTTCTTGGCAGTTTCACATCCATTGGAAAATAAACTGAGCTTGGTCGATGTGATCAGCCTGATCCTCGATGGTGTCCTTCAACTGGCCCCTGTCAGCTCACAACTACCACTAGACGTGCTGCCTCACAGTCTGCATCCATTACGTGGCCCCATTTCCATTTATATGGATCTAAATAGCATCTTTGCTGATTGTGACAATGGCCCCTGCAGCATGTGATTAACATGGTAAAGTCAGGGGCTGATAGCCTGCACTGATAGCCCCCTCTGATGAGCCGCATGGCCATGTGCGTAATAGCCCCCTCACTCTGCTCTTACCCCCCTCCACTTAACTCAAATCGATGGGCCCTCCTCCAGCTCGGTCATTCATCTACGTAAGTCGACAGAGCCACTGAAACAGCCACAGAGGACCTGGCCCTGCGGCCCCGCTACAGCCAGCCCGCAGAAGCCAGATTTACTGGACTAGCTGGAGTGGCTTTATTCATGGGTAGAGAAATGAGGGAAAAAAATAGGATGAAGGGAGTGAGAGCAAACGACAAAGCATCCATTTCTTGCCCACTTCCTTCCCCCTCCCTCTGGCCCTGATTCTTTCCTCCTCTCTATCTCCTCTTCTTTCCTCCTCTCAGCCAATTCAATCCCATTTCAATCTCCCAGTGAACGTTCAGTGAATGCCTCTTCCTATTACATCACTTATGCTGTTCATCAAAGCGACAGGGTGTGAATTACCCCGTCCATGACACCTAAATCATGGTACTACCATACCCTTGGGCTACAAGGAATAGCTGTTGCTACATCTGGAACCCTGGGATGAGGACGGTAGCTTATGGCAAACCTGCCTGAGTGAAGCTTCTCTCAGTGAAGTACAGCATTATTTTAGCTCCGGTCAAACATGAATGAAGTTGCCTGCACTCACTGCTAAACATTAAATAACAATTATGTTCTGACTTCTTTAACATAAAGGTTTAATGAGAGGTATATAGTGGTGAAGCTGTAGATTACAACAAACTAAATACCCCTTCCCTCCCAGTTCTGTATTGCAAAGGTCAACAATTAGAGCTAGTATTTGTTTTGGCTGGTCTAGGCTTTTTAGTTAAGAGGACAATAACTTTGGTTTATACTCAAACGTAGTAGTTTAATGCTGTAAAACACAAAAAGAGACGCTGTTGTGGTTCTTGACCTTTAATACCAGGTTTCACAGTCTGATTGGCCTCTCAAGCACCGGTTCAAGTCTCGTTCAACATAGAATTCATTTTAATGGATGAATGCTCAACTAAAAGCTATAAAATAAATCGTGGTGTTCCCCAAGGGTCAACTGCGGGTCCTTCCATCTTTTAAACTTCACATGCTGCTGCTTTACAAAGCATCATCTGAAGGCATGGCAGAAGCTTCCAAAGCTATACTGGTGACTCAGACCCAGCATGCACTCTTTTTTAACTGCATTTAAAATGTAACATCACAGGGTGGCATATCATTTTCTTGCACTCAATCAATACAGAATTTAGGTTTCTGTCAAAAGTGAGGAAGCTGTGAGATTCAAACTTTGTGCAAAACTGCAGGCACTGATATTGAGTCTATGCCAATGAGTAAAAAAAAACAACAAAAAAAGCTACATGTTTTGTTGTTCAGATATTAATTTTAATCTCAAATAACAAAAATAAATAAAAATATATCTTCTTATTGTAAAAACAAGTCTATAGAATAGCAGAGAACTGTTGTATTTATTAAACCAAACTACAGAGCTATATTTTATTGTGCTTTTATCTGAACTTTACTTATTGCTCTGTCTTTTTAATTATATTAATTCATTATGTTATGGAGTTATGGAGCACAGTTGTATTGTTTTATAAAATGAAGCATTGTGTGTTACAGTTTTCTTTTATTGTTGTTGTTGGATTTTGTCTGCGTAAAAAGTGCTGTCAAAATAATTAATATTTTCAGTGGTTTGTTTCCACACCCCTGCATCATAACAATATTTTCTCAGAATCCAAACATATTTTAATTACTCTAAGATCATTCTATGTATTCATATCTAGTAATTATTCCATATTTCCAAACTTGCAATTATTTTGCTTTTAGGCCTACACACTACATAACCACTACATTGTGTATGAAGACACTTTTCAAATCCATTGCACTGAAATTTCACATACTGGAATGCACAGGGTAGTTTTGAGCAACTGTTTCTTTATGCCTTTTGTCATGTTGCTGCAAATAAAACATGATTCTAGAGAAGCTCTGCTCAGTTGTGTTTTTATTATGCAGTATAGTAGGTAGGGGGTAAAAAAACAAAAGATGGAATATTTAGCTTCGTCTTCTACCTCCAGAATGATGAACATAAAATAAACATGAAGAAAATAATGTTCACTTACATATGGTTCTCCAAGCAGACCTCATCTGACTGCAGTATCACACAGTAATTGGTGACTCGAGTGTGTTGATTAAGTCTAAATGTTGTGTGATATCAACACCAACATTTATCACACATTTGTTGCTACTCATTTAAGAGCTGGTGATGATTTCATTAATAAATTGTAATGATTTATGTGTCTAGTGTGGATGTGGATGATTTTTTTAAAGTAAAAACATGGATAGGAAGAGAAAAGTGGCCTATTTTAACTGCTTATACATCGGGCTCAGAATTTTGTGTTTCACCCGCTTGCAGCACCACTCCCCTGCATCCTACCCTCAGAAACATTGTAGTGTTGAGTTAATACTGTTACAGAGAAAATGGAGTTTTGTAAGAAGATCTCATACCTTTGATCCTCCTGGACTCCTTTCGCTGGCTGGTTTTGACACCCGGCTGAAGCTCGGCCTCTGCCGACATCCTCCACTGCTGAGTCCCTTGTTCTGCTTACAGCAGATCCACCATGGGTTAGCAGCACACAAGCTAATCCTCCCAACTCCCAGTGTCCAGTTCCACCACTTTCTTTCTCACAGTCCTTCTGCAGTGAAGTGGGTCTCCTTCAAATCCATACTGATGCGTCTGGTACTCCTCAATAAATGAAGATCCAGCATTGATAATAACCCTCCTTCACTGCTGGCCCATGGTGTTGCAGTATTGTTTAACAACACATGAAAACCTGGCCGAATTATGAGCTGGCTGATCCTCTGGTGAGCGGCTTCAGATCAGATTTGACATCTTCTGGAGTGTACCTGAGTTCTCTCATTGAAGGTCAAGTATCACATGGTCTACGGTTGCTCTTTTCTGGGTTCCACCTATTGCTCAGGAGTAATTCCCCTCAGGGGAGACTGCAACATTGATTGAATCAAATATTGTTCTTCAGAGTAGGTCAGGAGTGGATATTATTCTTTGGTAGAGCACTTCAGATGCAGTCCGACAGCCCATCACAGTCACTTGCTCGGAGCACTGTAAGGCAAGGAGACAGGGGTGACAGTTAATGTTAAGTTTGAGGCAATTAATAATTAACATGACAAACACACATCCCTTAATCACTCATTACAGCCTAATTTAACATATAAAATGGCAGGCACCAATTTAACAAATCAACAAAGATGTTATTATCTCTTCTGGATCATCAATCCTTAATGAGAGTGCAGCAAATGCTTAGTGTTCAGTGCCCACCCTTGAAGGCGTCCTGTTGCAAAATATGCAATGCTCTTTTTTTTGTTTTACACATGACTTGGGAGTAAATATAGAATATTAAAGCATGACCAATGCATCTGTGCATGCAAAGCAACTTTTCAGAAGACGGATTGTTAATGGTTCTAGTTTACGCCAACAGCACGAGAGGAGGGGAATCAGCAGAGACCGATGAATGACAGGCTGTTTCAAAGCAAACTGGTGAGAATCCTGGCACAGACATCTCTAAACTGGAACCCCCACATTGTGC
Source organism: Maxillicosta whitleyi (assembly GCA_029822895.1). Lineage (NCBI taxonomy): Eukaryota > Metazoa > Chordata > Actinopteri > Perciformes > Neosebastidae > Maxillicosta > Maxillicosta whitleyi. The sequence continues at coordinate 11,493,528 of JAPSES010000030.1, read as the reverse complement.
TTTAATGCCCTTGAATCATCCACTGCTAACACAAGGGCTGTGCCAAATTGGCACTGTGGCTGGCACCATTTCTGTTGGCATGGTGATGAGCCATTGTTGGAGAAAGAGGCCTTCAGCCTTCTCTGGCCTGAAAAGAACTGCTGCACCTCGTACATTATCCTGTGTGACATTGTATGACATTGTCAGCGTGTGCGGTGAGAGGAAGTGAAAATGTAGCTAAGGAGTGTCATACATGAGTCATTTACATTTTTTTTCTAGTAGCATTATATTGATATCTCTGAAGTACTCTACATTGTTGCATGAACTTCAGTGTAACCTCAGTTTTTAAACATGTCCGTGTTATTTTCATCACTTCAGCCAGCCTATACTCTGTCACCCATAAAGTTGGAATAAAATATTTTTTACCTCTGCCCTTCTTGATAGATAAACTGGGACTGGGTACGTAATCCTTGCACCTGAACAACAGTGATTACTGATGTGTATAAATAGTAATAAAAACAGAAATGTGTCTAAAAACTAAACTATTACAACTTTAGTGTCAACAGTGTGTATATAATGAGCTTTCAAATATGAAATATGGAGTGAAAACATACAGATACATGAAATATATATATCTATTATATGAAACCAAACAATTTCATCTACATGTGTCTAGTGTAGTCTTAACCCTTACATACTAGTTGGGTCAAATTTAACCCGTTCTGATATTCAACAGTAGTAAAAATACCCTAAGCATCATTCTTTTATTCTGAAATTTGATGCCTTTTCCTAAATTTGGCCAAAATACACACATATAAATATTTTAAAATGTTATACTTTTGTACAGGTGCTACAGATTTTTGGACACTGAGGCTGGTTCAGGTCAATTTTATATATAAATCATAATGGATTTTATGTTTTTATGTGTTTATGTAAAACAGGACATGATACTGTGTGATCGTAGATGTAGATGTTTGTAAAACTCAAAAAAATATGCTCTTCCTGCTCTGAAATATTCTATTTATATATTACATATATTTATTAATGTGGGATAGTCTATTTAGACATTCTAAATAACAGTTCAGACACTTACTATGAGGGAATTCTGGGTCTGGGTTAAATTTGACCCGAAACAAACTGTGAAGGTTTTAAGAAATGACCAGATTGTAAAGGGTTAAGATCTTCATATGATAAATCTTTGCTGTAATAAGATATTTTGTCGAAGGTAGCACATGGTAAGTTATCTCTTTTTAGGGCATTAAATGGTATATAATGCCAGATACTACATTTCTCTATGGGCTGTGCAGTTTTTGCCCTTCTATATGTATTTTCTCCCATAATAATGGACCAACTAGCTCGTTGGTTTAAGCTAGCAATAAAGCAAAGGCAAAAAAAAAAAAAAAAAAAAAAAGCAGAAAAGTGCATGTAGAGAGTTTGTGAGAGCTCAGCAGTGACTTATCTGAGAACCTGCAAGAAACTCCATTTCTGTTTGGACCAGTTTCTGTGAGGAGGCGCCCAAAAGCCTTATCTTAAGCCTGGCTTCTGCTGAATTGGAAACATTTTCAAGCCATGTGATTTCATCTGCATCCATGCAACATTACGTTACATTCACCCACATCCTTCCATTAACATTAACCCTGTATGTCTGAAAACAACTCAAAAACACTTGCTTCCACCTGACAATATGAAATCCATTTATACAATATATATTTATGAAACCCAATAGCCTCTAAATCTGTTTCTCAGTTTTATTGTTTGGTGAATTATCCAGAGTCAGGGCGATTGTGTCTTATAGATATACACTGTTCTGTTTATTTTTAGTTTTAACCCAATAGTCACACAGTTATACACACCATATATGCTACTATATCATTTCTCACGCATTGAATTTTTATCGCATTTTCTATGCTGGAGTCTTTATATTCTCGAAGCCCGTTTCTCCGTTTTAAAAAATATAACACATGACTTAATACGTGGAACAAACTAGGATATATGAGACCATATTATGCACAAAGAATTGCTGTCACACTTAAATCTGAGTTAGTGCCTCACCGTGACTCAGTTAATCAGACATAGTAAATAATGTTTATGGCCTCAATGAAGAAATTAATTTGTACAAGTCATGTTGATGCCTCGGATTGAATTAATTGCTCCAGATAAGATCCAGCGCATAAACAGAATGATCCTTGACACAGTCCACCTCCATTTGCAGACAAATCCTCTGGTCTACTGCAAGATGAGCTTTGAATATCACACACGTTAGTTCTTGGATAGGTTTTTGTGCGTTTCCTCATCTGTAGCCGTTCTCTTTGTGCATTTTGGTCGGAACCGTGTGTCATTTTTCGTATGTACTCATGAGTTGAATCATGTCACCGTGAGCCGAGTCAAGGGCCAGTCTCCCTGTGAGTACTGTACGACTCAGACAGACTCTTGGAGTGTCAGTGATGGGAGAGGTATTTTCCACGTCCCAAAGAACCTTATCAGAATGTAATTTTCATTACCAACAAGGGAGATATGCCTCATTGTATTAGACGGAAGAGTGATTTAATGTGATCTACGGCTGCTTTTCAAAACCAATGCTATCTAGGTCAGCCAGACTCCCCAATCTGCGCTGTGTTTTAACAGCTACTCGTGTCTCTTATGATTTGGGTCAGAGTTAACAAGCATCACTCGTTTCTCCAGCTACTCAGAACAGTTATGGGATGTCAAAAGCCCTTGACAAAAGCCGCGCTTTATTTATTAATTTGTTCATTTTAGTACTACCTCTCTCAAGTGCAAAAAAAAAAAAAAAACTTCCTTGAGGGAAATCCATTTAATTTCTGCTTGCATTTCTTTATCCCCCCCCCCCCCCATCAATGCACTACTCTCTTTGTCTCTGTCTGCCTGTCGATGTGAATTTCACAAATCATCTCTGGAGATATTTGTTTCCTGTTTGCCTCTGAATCTTTGCCCTGTAAAAAGATTATTGAACCAAAAAACGGCATGCTGTGAGGAAAACCTGATGTATGGCAAAGCTCTCTTTTTTACATTACCTGCATCAATCATGCAAACTATTGATTTTTCAGGGGGAGAGTTTGAGTGTACGGTTTATCTTTTCAAGGCTTTACCCCTTTGGCAACAAACAGGAACACATACCAGCGTATGTCTTATGTAGCTTCAGTGCATTGAGATGAGATGCAATTTGAGTTATTGTGACAAAGATCACATCTCATTTTTCTTGATAGGTTTGTCAGAACACTGCCTATACATCAAACATCGCCTCCCCCTCTGTCTCTCTGTCCTTGTTTTGTGTCTCGTCTTTTGGCTTTACATGCTCCAAAAACATACATAAAAACATGCCATTAAAATAATTTTTAAAAAGTAGTATTTTCACAACGAACGCACAAACCATACAGCTGGACACGGACATCCAATCCATAAAAAAATGACAAGACCATCATTTTAGTCTTTTACTTATTAAACATGATTTCAGTTCACTCTTATTTTTGCTGGATCGCATATTTCTAGCGGATGAAAATGATTCATTAAGACGCCGAATCAGATTTATAATCATGTTTACTGTCTCTGAGATATAATAGGCAATCATGAAACACAATGTGATTTTTAAACCACGTCTTTTTGTGACATTCTTTTAAGCTCCAGACTTCCAGTAAGTAATGTTTCCTCCTGAGACTGGTGTTTAATAGACTCCACAATCAACCTCATATTGTGAGACAAGTCTTTGTGCATCTTGCCACCGATGAGTAACAAAGGTTGAACAGCCATCTATCACTGGATATGGCCAATTACACCTCCATTCAGTCTATTCCCGGCGGTAAGCGGAGTCTGGGCTCTCCGCTTTGAATGCGACGGCCGCCGCTGCTGAGGAGCGGGAAGGCCTTATTCCCCGGACTATCTCGGTGTCTTCCTGGCCAAGGCTGGCATGGCCCGGGGCTGGTGGAACGTTTGTTCGACAGACCGGCTTTGGCACCTTGCGCTGGTCATCTTTGTTACAAAATGCCCCCCAGCTTATGGAGTGGGACAGGGCTGTCACAACCTGGCCTCACAAAGCTCCCTTGAATAGCCCTGCTGTTTTACCTTGTGCCACCTATGGCTGCGTAGGCCGACCAACAACTGTTATCCCTCAGTATCTAAAGCTTCTAATCTGTGTTGTATTAATTGCTTTATTGTTACATGGCTGAGCATTTTATTCTGCATCAGCTCTCATCATCATAATCAGGAGTCAAATCATTTCATTTGGCCTTACAAGTGGTTGATAACCATTCAGTTTCAGATAGAGTTAATTTGTCTAATTTGGCTAATTAGATAGTTAACATATGGCTTATATGGAACAATATTCATACACGAATTCACCTCCAGCGCTTTTATCAAGACTCTGACGCCAAGTATTAATTTTTTTTTTTTTTTTACTGAAAGCCATGAGGTAAAGATTTGTGTTTTTGTACTTCGCTTCATCTCACAGTACAAATAAACAGTGAAAATGAAACTAAATACAATGAATGAAGTATATACATCATTGATAGTTGATATTTTCCCTCTTACACAGTGACACAAACATCCGGATAATAGATAATTGTCTTTCAATATGTGACTCAATAGTAACTCAGACCTATGTTTTCATACTGTACTATTGTGAATTACTCTGTGACTTCCACTCCTTATGATATAAAGGCAGTGTTGGGGAATGTACGATAATAATTACTATGGACATTTCCCCCTCTGCGTGATCGTTGTTGATGTAAGTAATTTGATAATTTTGCAACACTTAGTAGTTGCAATTCATCTCATTTTGATCCGTGCTTTGACACGATCTAAATACAATATGGATCATATGTTTGTGTTTATGCATCTCTTCTCATATGACATATTTCTACACAGTCATGCATGTCATGATAAATGTGACTCATCGGCACAGCTGTTGGGAACTTAAGCATTAATTAAATCTTCTAGACTGAATCAGAAATTGGACATATGTTATATTTTATGCAGTATGTGTCAGGGTAGTGCCCTTCTTTGCCCATTGCCGCCTACTGGTGTATGAGTGTGTGTGTGAATGGGTGAATGTGAGGCCTTGTAAACTCCTTTGGGCACCATGAAGATGTATAAAATATGCTATATACGTCCAGTCCATTTACCATTTTAGGATTATTTACATAATAGCTACCACATGTGCAAAAATTTCCCCCAAAATATGGTTATTTCGGGGCTCTTCTACAACATTTTATCATAAAAAAGATTCAGCAAGTCACATTAAATCTCAGCTCTACAAGAACAGAGACTATAAATATGCAAAAAACACAAAGGATATTACTGTACCAGGGCTAAAGAGAATGCGCTAATGAGAGAAGATCATTAACATAAAATGAAAGCAGAACAAATGTAGGCAACCGCCTTCTACACTGTAAACTAAACCATTCCTTTTGATTTCCACCAGGAATTACTAAGCTGAAATATGGCAACAGTGGAAGAGAAGGACCTCTCTTTCTCTTTTCTTCTTCTTTTCTCTGCCTTTCTGGCCTTCCAGGGGGAACTGATAGCCTCTGAGCTCAGGCTGTTCAGCCATGGCCCATTAGTGCACCTCATTCTGACAAGATGGAGGGCCTCTGACGATGGAACAGTCAAGTGTGCAAACGGGGAGGGA
>JAPSES010000030.1:11403304-11414400 GCA_029822895.1 Maxillicosta whitleyi | reverse complement strand
ATTGAATTAATCCAGAACCCCCCCCCCCCCCCCAACTTGAAAAACACAGCTGTAACCGTACGATAAATGCTTTTGGTTGAGGCTGAACATCAAAAGATCCCGTCTTCAAACACATATTTCACACAGTCAATGCTGTGTTTGCCTTGAACCAATATAAATGAACAAAACAGTCTGTGCCCTCCTTCCTTCTGAGCACAACAAGTACATTTAACAACTGAATGTAAACAGGATAATGAGGACAGTTGGTGGCAGACGCTGAAGAAGAAGGAAAAAAAAATTATGGCATGGAGGAAAGCAGTATTAGCCCTTGTACTAATTTACTGCAATCCACAGTAATGAGTCATCACATGGAAAATGATGGTGAGGTAAACCAAAACGCATAATGCCGGTTTCCCCATAGATTACACTGCCCCCTGCTGGACAACAAAAATAAGACACTTACATAAGCCAGTCTGCTGAAGGTCTGTGTCTTCCTTACAAACCTTGAAAATGTTATGTCATTCATTTCTTTTTTGCTAAATCTGTGTTATTATGGGAACCTTATGTATAAATGCAACTAAGGTTTTGTAATGTGCATATGTCGCCTGTGATGCTGTGCAGGATTGAGGTTACGTAGGAGCCAGATTCACAACGGTAGATCTAAATGTATCTGTTGCACAAACCATGTTAAGTTCGCTTTGAATTCTGGGTAAATTAAGCCTTTTTCAAGCTAAAAAAAAAAAAAAATAACAACATTGATCATGCATAAAAACATCATGTAATGCAGCAAAGCTTAGTACTTACACCTATTCAACCAGGCTCAGAATAGGTACCTTTAGCTGAGTTAAGAGTCTCTACAGCACTACATTTTTAGAAGTTACTGCACTTATTAAAAAAAATATTTCCTCCTCTCATTACTTGCTCTGAAAAATTAATAAACCCACAAGCACAAAGCACAAGTGATAAGGCAGGATTTGTTATTAGGTGCCATTGCTTAGCCTGTTACTTGGTGACGGAGGTGAGAAAATATTGGCAATTCTGACATGATTAATGAAATTACTAACTGTTGTTTCCAGAAAAAAAAAAAAAAATTTCCAAGAAGATGTTTAATTCTAAGTATTACAATACCCATAATGGGTCTCCTTGGCCTCTGCACAGGGTGAAATTTCATAATGGCAAAAACTATGAGAAAAAAACTAAACAAAACCCTGATAAAATTACAATTTTCCTGGAGTATTTAAAAAAAAAAAAATCTAAACATGCATTCAATTCATAACCTACAATTATGCCTTTCATAGTCTTTAAACGTACAGTAGTTTATGGCTGTCTAGCACCACCTATTGTGCACAGGATGAATTAACCCTCATCATTTAGTTTTCCACTGCAGAATCTTATTATAATTAGCTGAATGTTCACCCAAACATTATCACTGTTATTCCAGTAAATTTATGTGCTTTTATTATGACATTGTAACAGACTGACCCACGCCAACGTCCAGGCCACAGGCTGACTAAGACTTCAGCAGAAACTATTTCACTAATATGAAATTACAGACTGAAAAGCATGTGAGAATGTACTTAAAGTGCTGTTGGATGTGCTACAATCTGGGATGGCGTCCAGATAAAAGTGGCTTCACAGCCAAAGGTCACAGGCGGTTCTTCCAAACAAGAGAAAAAGCTTTAATATGAAACTGGGAAGACATTGCTTTGATTTGAAGTATAACAAATATAGATGCCTGACAGCTATATTTGAACAGAGAACATAAACAATAAGAACAAGTGGAATAGGAGTGAGGGGGGGGATTGTCTCAGGGTTAAGCTTTAAGCTGCCTGTAGCTACAGAAATAAACATCTTTCCTCTTTTACAAAGAGTTTAGCAGTGAACGAGAAGAAGTGGTGCGTGTTTTTGTTTTTCCATTTGTCTTTTTTAAAAGTCAAGCTGGACCTGAGAGTGAGACATTTACTCCAAATGTCCCGGAGCTTTGTTCCATTTTTCTCTTCATCATGTCCTGTACCGTAAAGATGGGTGATAAATTTCTCTTGTCCCTGCTCGGGGCGTGGAGTAAGTCCACAACTCCACTACTGGGCTTTGGACGCCTGCGTCTTAACGCCCGTTTCTCCGCCCGGGTCTTGGGTGGAGGAAGCCCGTCGCAGATTCGAGAGCAGGCTGTGGTGATGCCGCAGAATGAAGGGTCGTCTGAATGGGATCCCTCTGAGCTGCCCTCTGACGGCGAGTCTCTGAATGTGGGCTGAAGTAACCTTTTTGTAAGGGGCGTAGGATGTGTGAGGACAGGCACACCGTTACAAACAACAGCTCCGTTTCTCAGCTCTGGAGCAGCGTGAAATGATGGTTTCAGAGTCTCCACTTCCTCCATGGATTTCACCTTTTTGCGCCTCTTCTGTGCAGGTAAAGGTCATGAAGCGAAGCACAAGACAGAAGCAAAGAAAGTACATTTTATTCTTCTAACAAGCTGTAAACAGGATTTTAAACATTGCTTATATGTATTTTGACATTTAACTTATTTTTGCATTAACTCACCTTTCTGTTGGCTGGATAGAGACTCTGGGACGCTGTAGTCTGCAGCATTTCTGGGCCTGAAAAAAAAAAGAAAAAAGTGCTTAAAGTCGACCAAGACAAGCAGATTTAAACCAAAGGACAAAATCAATGCTTAGTTAATATTATGCCCGAGGAGCTGGATTTTACTGGAGTAAATGACTTACCTTCAGAGGTGTCTAACTGGAGTGACTCAGAGTGTATGAGGGGATAAGATGCACTCCTCTTCAGGCCTGCCTCATCACAGGAAAACTGCCTATTAAGAAAATGGGAATGTTTGAAAGAAAATACTTGCACGGGGAACATTTATTAAGACATGAGTCATAACTGCGTGGTCACTTAAGACTTCATCTGATGAATACTCTTATCTACAAACTGGCTAAATGAGGTAAATCCATTCATGGCACATACCCCCACGTCCATTAGCCGTAATAGCGCACTTGGAGATGTCATCCAGTGATTTTTCACGTTGGCTGTCTTAATTAGTAAGTATTTTCTTGGTATATTTTAACATAAAAAGCACGTTACAAGGTTGTTTTATTTTTACTCTAATTCGTGGAATATTTTATCGGTTGATATGATGAGTCTATCACAGATAAATATCAATAACTGCATATAAGATTATTATTTTAATTTTAGTCATATATAGACAAGTCCAACAGTATTTGGACAGTGATGGAAATTCTGCAATTTTGTGCCTGTAAAATGTCAGAAAATGGAGGGACTAAGGATAAAATGGTTGTAATTCCTAAATAGTCAATGAATATTTTTTGTTAAAACCCTTGGATTAAAGCTGAAAGTCCACATATTGATTAAATATTGATAGCTTTTCAAATCCAATGTGGGGGTGTACAGAGGCAAAATTACAATATTTATGTCACTGTCTAAACACAAATATATATATTTATTTTGCTGTATTTGTGTTGTATTGGTGTACCCCGCCTTCACCCATAAGTAGTGACCCTCGTGAGGATAATGAATGAATGAATGCATTTTTATGTCTTTACATTAAGGGGGGGGGTTACTGTTCAATGCACTGATCTCACAGTTTTTCTGGATAAATAGTCTATTGTTACACCAATTGATCATTCAAAAACCTTTACATTCATATAAAAAGTGACATCAAGACATACACTACTCTTCAATATCTGTGTTGGAATCAGCCCCAGTCTAGTATTGGTCGACATTTGATCATATTGTTTCATTGTCCGTCTACCTTTCCGGGCAGCAGTATGTGTAAGTCTTGGTTACTGGTGGCTCTGGGTCTGTGGTCGGAGGCGTGGAGATGCGGCGGCGTCTGATGTACAGCACCAGACCAAGGCACAGACACAACCCCAGTGAGAGCAGCAGGTAGGTCTGTCTGTCTGACACCTAAGAGACAGATCACTGTTAGAATCTCTGCAACAAAATGAATTATAAATGTAAATGAAAGTACATATGACATAATTGATGCTCTACTACATTATCTAATTTAGTAACCTTAAAAATGCTGGTTATGTGCAAGTAAGACCACTGTTAACAATGCATCAGGATCCAGTGGGCAAAAGAAATAGTGCATTTTAATTACTTGGAATAGAGAAACAGAGCATTAAAACTAATTTAGACTTATCCTAATTTGCACAATTGTGATTATAGATGCGGGCGTTGTGCCCTGAGCATTGTTTGTACCTCATTCTGCAGCTGGCTGACTTTGACAGACAGGTTGAGAACCAGCTGAGTCACATTTTCCAGCTGGTTCTGCAGCAGCTGAATAGACTCAGTTTGACGCTGGTCCTAAAAAGAAAAATGGAAAACTAAACGAACGGCTGCATACACATAAAAATCACATCGCTGAAATGCCTCCTAGCACCCAAGTACCATTACTGCCAACTATCAAGCAATTTAGTAAAAGTAATCACATTCTATATATATACACACACACACACACACACACACACAGGATATACAAGGGCATTCAGCTATATTTACTTATTTAATCACTTTGACAGTTACAATACATGTTGGCTTTGTTACATTAAGCAAAATGCAGATGATGCAGAGAGCTCAGGACTACAAACTGTAGCCAAAATGCTAAAAAAAAAACAAAAAAAAAAACAAAAAAAACACATGGCAAGTGCTTAAATTAACATTCGTGTTTTATTTCTTACCTGTTCCTCTGCTATTCTAGAAGTATTCTGGAGTTTAATGATAGTTTTGTTGAAAGCCTTCTGCATCTCCTCCATCTGCTTTCGATACCTTAAATCACAACATAAAGTACATCATCTTAAGTTGAACCAGTTCATTTCATACATGGAAAACTACTTTTATTGGTCTCAGCCTTTGTTCCTGACCTCTGGCTAAGCTGCTCCAGGTATCGTCCACTGAGTGACATGTTCATCTCCAGGGCTTTGATGCGGTTGTTGAGTCGCATAAACACAGACTCTTTCTGGCTGGAGCCGTGCACCGGGTTCCCGTTCTGCTCCGTGCCGTTCGGAGGGTCTGCATAGATATCCGAGAGGGACACTGAGGTAGATGAAGGAGCCACAGAGGAAGGGCGAGGAAGCTGACCGTTGGCACCTGATGATGAGGCAATGTCCTCTGAAAGGTCCTCTATTTTTGTTTCTATAATGAGCGGGGGGCTGTCAGAGGGCTCGGGTTCAGGAACAGTGTCCAGAACTGGAAGAGATGGCTCAGTGGGAGGATCGGGAACCTCTGGTGGGTCGGGCTGATGCTCTACATGAACAGAGGTGGGTGGAAGAAGAACTTGGGATTGATCTGTCATATCTGGAGTTCGGATGGGAGCTTTTACCTCAGGCTCAAAAGCATCGACTTTCTCTTCGGGCTGAACCGCTGAGGTTTCGTCCACCGTGGCACTGACGGTGGGTTTTGCATAGCTGGAGCTACTGACGGACACTGAAAGCTCAATGTCCTTCTCTTCACCCTCAACATCCTGACTCATTTCTGGCTTTAGTTTCTTCCCTGGTTCCTCAGAAATAAGCTGTGGCGTTTCCACAATAGGGGCAGGTTTGGCAGATGATGAATCGGTGGCACTGGGTATGGGGAGGTTTGAGGTCTGACTGGGCTCCAGTAGAGGATGTTCTGACTGTTTATGAGACTCTACCGTTTCCTCTGGAGGCTGTGGTCCGTCTGATGGACTGGCTCTGGTCTCTGGCTCAGGCTCAGCAGCTTGTTGTTGTTCGTGAGGCTGATATACCTCAGTGTGGTGCTCCTCTGGCTCAGCGCAGGCAGATGGAGGCAGGGGGAGGAGAAAATTAGGCGTGTATGTTTCTTCTTCTATTTGATTATTTTTTTGTAGTATTTGGCATTTCCGTTTCTTGGACATCAAAACTGAACACTGTTGCAGAAGATACTCCTGTAGCGAAGCCGCACAGGACCAAGTGGAGGGAAACGAAGGCAGCAAAGCACAATAATACTGGGTTTCTTGTTGCCTCTCTTCGTCTTCATCCACCTCTTCCTCTTTATCCAGGAGGGTGATGGTGGAGCTGATGGGTTCCTCCTCTTCATCGGACTCTAAAGGAATGACTATTTTTTCCTCCACTGGGGGGAGCTCTTCGTCAATGGGTTCAGTGGTGGTAGTTGTGTCCGGCCCAGGTGTGTCTGAAGTGGGGGTTTCAGTTGCAGAGACGTCGGAGCTTGGTAAAATTTCTTCCAAGTGTGAACTAGTAAAGGATGAGCCCAAAATAACAAGAATTAAATATAATAGAAGTAGTTGATCAGTTAGGTCAACTCTGAGGTACTTCAAGCTCATCTTCATGTTGAATTTAAAATAGGTTCATTTAGCACAGGGGTCTCAAACTCATTTTCTTTCAGGGCCTAATTTGATCTCAAGGGGGCCGGACCCGTAAAATAATAACATACAAAATAATTGCATAATAAGGTATAAATAATGACAAAATCTGTCTTTGTTTTAGTGAAGACAAACCCGTTAAATTATGAAAATTACTTTTATAATGTACCCAAACAAAAAAAAAAAAAACATATGAATAACCTGAAAAAAACAGACATTTCTCATGAAAAATAAGTGCAATTTTAACAATAATGTGCCTCAAATTATTATTTATACATGTTCATTATGGATCAGATCTACGAACACACTTAACAACAGGCAGAAAAGTGTTAAAATTGTGCTTAATTTTCTTTAGATATTTCAGGTTTTTCACATTTTATTGTTACAGGATATTTTGTAAATGTGAATATTTTCATAATTTAGTGTTATATTTTGCACTAAAACAAGGACAAAAATATGTTGTCAATATTTATAGACATAATGGAATATGATTTTTTTTTTTCACATCACACCGAGAAGAAAATATAGTAATTTTGGGGGGAAATTATTCCATTGTTTTACTGTAGATCGTATTAGTCTATATGTGGAACTAAAATGAGTTCATCAGCCTTGACACTTTGCAAATTCATCCCATGGGCCGCATTAGAACCTGTGGCAGGCCCCCGCATGTTTGAGACCCTTGGTTTAGCATTTCTCAAGTCAAATAAATATTCACATCTATTTTTATTGTTTTACATGCAGACTTGTGATATTCACATGTAAAGCAGTCTGAAAAAACAACAACAACATGTGAAAGTTACTCACACAGATGGTAAGTGTGTTGTTGTGATCTCAGTGGTGGGTTCAGGTTGGGATGTTGACTCAGTCATGTTCACTTCCTGGGATGAAAGATTCCCTTTGAAACACACACAAAAAGAGAAATGTCAGTAAAATACCAAAACAGTATCAGTAAGTAATCATTGTATAAATGCAGTACATGGAGGGGGGGTTGTACCTTGCATCTCTGGGCCTCCACCGAGAACATTGACAGCAATGTTGTTAACCATGTTCATGATGGCATCTGAGCAAAAGGTTCCAAAAGCAGAGAAGCATTTTAATAATGACTTTCATGCACGACAAATGTTTATGCATAATAAATCAGTTTCATCCAAATTTACCCTTTGCAGATCCGATCAGATTCTTGGAATATTTGTCTTCACCAGGTGCATATCCAGGAGGATAATCTGTTGACAGAAATGTACTGATTAAAACACATTCTGCCTCCAGTCATTAACAGAACAGATTGAGTTACATGAGCTCATTAGAGTATCTTCACACCTCTACTCAGGATGTTGTACAGACTGTATTCTGCCTTTTGTGATTTTAACACAGACTAAGGGGAAAAAAAAAAAAGAAGTGACATCCTCAGTTCTCACCCAAGTCATCGTCCTGCTCTTCTGGCCTTTCCGAGGGATCAGCTATCTCCTCGTACTCTTCCACCATGCTTGTGCCAAACACCCTGGCAACAGAAGTGCATCGAAATCATTCTACAACCATGCTCATGTAGCAGTGAAATCTGAGCCGTCTTATGCAGCTATTTAAAACTGTTTCATTTTGAAGGCTTCAACAGCCACTGGGGAGAAGCCAGAGATTTGCAATAAGTCTACAGTTAGATGAAGTATGCCTACAGCTCATTCTTCTCTTAAGTTTTAACACAACATTTCATTTATCAAAATTTAATTCAAAAGCCAATGAGAAAATGAGAGATGTAAATAACAACGGTCACATACGATATGTGATGGTGTTATATAACTGTCATCAAAACTGTAAAACACATCAGAATTCTAAAAATAGTTACTCTGGGGCAGCTGTTGCAGTAACATTATGTTGCGATATGTACGGTGGTTTCACCTGCTAATGTGTACTAGCTCGGCGCCACCTGTTAGATTTACACTTTACAGACGTGAAAAGCACTGATAATTGCATGTGCACTAGTTTTCACTATTCTATATTGTGAGCTAAATATGACAGATATTCAACAGTTTGCTAAAATTTACTAGTGTGGATCCTACAACTTGTTGAAAAAGTGAAAAATGCAAAAAAAACAAAAAAAACAAAACAAAACAAAAAAACCCGCATTATTTATTTACTGGTTCTTATTTCCCCTAAAAAAAAGAAGAAAAAAAAAAAGTATTCACTAATTATTATAGTATGAGTATGTACCTTATGAGACTGAGAGGACAGAAATGTTCAGAGCCAAAGTGAGAGACCAGCTCTACCTAAAAACACATACATAAAAAAACAACAACATATGAATAAACCAGTCAATTATAACATTGATTTAACAGTCTCATTAGTCAAGCCATGATTTAATTTAACATCAGCACATTCAGTTAAAGGGGCTTTATGTAGTATATCTACTTTCAAATGTGAAAACATGATCTGATATTATGATTAGAGTGTTTATAATAAAAGTTATCCCAAAGATCTCAATGTATTGAATTATAGAGATTAGTACAGATTACATTCAGACGAGCTATCAGATTTATTTGACCAAAAGAGGGAGTAATGAGTCACTCTGCCAGATTCTTAAAATGAAAAACCATTTCTGCATTATCTGCATTTTATTTTAGATTATGGTAACAAACCACTTCCATACACAAGGCCTTAGTCTAACATGTCAAATGATGGGATGAGAACCACAAAGAAACAACTTGTAGTCAAAGAAAGTGGCGAAATGATAAAAGCAAAAAGCATTGTTGTTGTTTTCACTACTGAACACACCTCTAAATGAAAAAAAAAAGTCTGATGATGAAATCACAGCCCAAAAAGGTATAAAGTTATTATGTGTTGTTATTATCTTTGCTAAGTTGCTGTTTGTTGATCCACGGTTCAGACTAATCTGACAGTTCTGACCTTGTTTGGACAATACCAAACAGATCTTTAGTGCAGCTACTGACGACACAAATTGTACAGAAAACAGTGATTTGTGGTTTGTTTGTTTTTTTCCCTCCGTCTAAAAACAGAACTAAGCGAACAGAGCTATAATGTCAACTATCAGCTGATGCAGCATGTAAAGATTATAAGACACAGTGTTATTTGGGCTGACTTTTGAAAGAGCTGGCTACAAGTTTTAGTTTTGAAGAAGAAAACTTGATAAGATAATACAGATGTGTGTAAACAATGAGCTTTATATGTCATTCAGTGAGTGATACAGTCTGTGGATACATAGTGTTGATTAAATTGGTGTCTTTGTCAGTCATAAGTGTGTTCTAGTACGCGACTTTTCCGTGCTGTTGACTACATAGAACCCCTTTAAAATATAGCACTGAGACTGATTGGTAGCAAGTTACTGTGTAAGCAAAGCACAGAGAAACGTATGATCATGGTAAATAAGTTTACAGGTAGTCCTCGGGTTATGACGTACCCGACTTATGAGTCTTGACCATTATTATTGTATGACGCCGAAATTTCATCCGCCATTACTGTACATATGTACTGTATACTGTACGTACATCTTATTTTTTTTTTTTTACTTTATTTTATTAATATGAAGTATAATACATGTATTTGGATAGTTATTTAGAGTGATATTTAAGGGTACTAAAGGGTTAATTCCATCATAAGCGGAAATTCAGGTTGCTTCGACAGCGTAGAAACGGAACTCATTCGTAACCCGAGGACTACCTGTATTAGCATTGTTTAAATGAGGTGTGTTAACTGAAATGAATCAGATGTGTGTTAATTTCACGGTGTCATTTGTGATTTAAATGCATTGGAATTGTGCATCTTCGATCGATTCCTGTCGATTACCAATGAATGCAGCAAGTTCACAAGATCATGCCATTTTCAGAGAAACACAAATATATTCATGTTATCGCTTTAATTCAGACAACCACAGTTCTCCACAAGAAAAACAAGCTAACCTTTATGTACTTGGTGAACATCTGAAGCAAGGGAAAAAGAAAAAAGGAAAAGATTAAAGAGGGGCAGACATGCATTTAAACAAGAGACAAGAATGTAGGTTGGAAGTTGCCAGGCCTCTTAGTGAGACAGATCTAAAATAACAGCAGTGTGCAAGTTCATTTAATGTTTGATAAGTGTTTTTGAGCATCCGTAATACTGTCTCTAAGAGTCGGTGTAGCAACAACGGAATGGCATAACATTGTACATGCTAGAAAAAGAACAAAGGCAAAGATGTCCCGTTTAAGAAGTTAAAAAACATCATTTAAAGATAAAGTCCATACAAACAGCCTGCTTGTGTTCAAGGTGACAGATTGTAGAGAAACACCCTGCGTAGAGTACATACAGATATAAGAGTAAGTGTATCCAGAAACAATGATATTGTGCTCACCTTCACATATTTAGCATAAATATGTTCATCCAATGGGAAACTCTGTACCGTACGTTCATCGCGAGCATGAAATGTTCCCAACTTCAGCCACTTGTTTGTTGGATATCTGCAATCATAGATAAACAAAGTAAGCTCATGATTACAGAACCAGTTAGGATAATAAAGACAATAAAAATGAAAAACCCTGGTATGTCTTCATTAAATATGTAAATGTATTATTTCCACAATGACAATATACAGGTAGTCCTTGGGTTACGACGTACCCGACTTACGTTATTTCGATTTTACGACGCCGAAATTTCGACGTACCTTAACTACAGTATCTTATTTTCTACTTTATTTTATTAATATGAAGTACAATACATGTATGTATTTGGATAGTTATTTAGAGATTTAGGGGGTATTTAGGGGTACTAAAGGGTTAATTCCGACTTATGCGGAAAT
>JAPSES010000030.1:11386810-11399412 GCA_029822895.1 Maxillicosta whitleyi | reverse complement strand
GCGGGGTGTCAGTCACAATATGTGGGGGAACTGTGCTGCTTGGCGGAGGTTTGCGCTCTCTGAGTGTTTTTCTAGTTAATATAAAAAGGCAGTGATGGGCTGCTCTGGTGAGACCTGCTCAGTTTGTTTAGTTTTATTCAACACCGGCACAAAAACATATGCAAATAGACCAAAATAAAGCATCTACCTAATGATGATACAACTATTTACCTCCTCATCAGCAGAACCTGCAGCTGCCCTGACTTCCTTTCCATAAAAAAAAAAGCCTCTAATAAACATTAATATCACCAAAATAAACTCAATCCAGCTCACACTAAAAACCAGCATTTATCTTTATCAGCAGTTACTTCCACATTACCTGCGGCCACCACTGGTTCCTCCCACCCATGAGTTGTCGACAGGCGGGGGCAGTGGGACGGTGACAGTGGAGGTGGAGATATCACCGATGATAGCCAGGGCTTCCTTCAGGGCCTGGTGGGTCCTCAGCACCTCGTCCCTCCTCTGGGCCTGCTCCTGGGACTCGTCCATCAGGGCGTTCTGGTCGCCTGCAGAGTACAGCTGGGCCAACAGCTCCGCGTTGATGAAGTCCTTCACCTAGTGGCAGGAAGCAGTAGTGCAGGTTAAAAGCAGTATGAAAGGTACGTGTACTTTTTTCCTTTTTTAGTTACATAATTAGAAAGAACGAAAATAAGCTCGAAGTGTAGTGTATCTGTTTACATTGTTGATCATGAGATGCATGATAGTCTTAGGCATCAGGTCCCGGATGCACTTGTTGACAATAGCCATGTAGGAGTCCACAAGGTTACGGATAGTTTCCACTTTACGCTCCAGCTGAGGGTCCATGGAGAAGTTATCTGAGGTGGTGGTGGTCTCACTCTCAACCTGATGAAAGAAAAGAGTAAAGCAACAGTTAAGAATAAGTGCTTTAAAGTAAGGAAATAATGGAATGAATCCTATTAAGTGTGTTTTTTTTTTCTTTTTTCCTTTGTTGTACAGAAAAATATATGAAAACAGTTGACAAACGATATACATGATAGAGCAAAAAAAAATTAAAAAATCAAATAAATAAATAAATGATAGAGCAGATTCGACCCTAGAAACTTTGGGTCAATCGATTAAAATACATTTCCTAATCCTTTAAAAGGTACCGTAATTCTGTTTTATGACTCCTATATTATAATAATAGATAAGTAAATGGCACATAAATAAGATTAAGTAATATCTCCAAATGTACACTATAATAAAACCCATCATATTCATCAAGGAAATAATTTCTCATATGCATTAAATATAACTGATATTAAAAACAAAAATATGTTTTCACACACCAGCTCAACAGTTGCAACTTAATGTAAATTATTTTGTCTCGTGTTAAATATTAAGATATTTTTTGCATAAATTAACATTCAGTTTTGACAGCACTGCAAAATCTAAATCTTACCAAGTTTTTTTTTTTTTTCATTTCTAGTCAAAATATTGCATCACACTTAAAATAAGACATAATCCCCTAAAGAGGAACTTTTCAGTGAGATATAAGAACTTATTTTTAGACAATAGATCTTGAAAGTTTTATTTCAAGAAATCTTAGAAAGATAATTTTCACTTGTTTCATTACCAGATTTTTTTGTTGTTGCTTGACTTAAGCAAAAAATAATATTGAATTAAGCATAAAAAAATAAAATAAATAAAAATCTACCAATGAAACAAATGAAAATGATCTTAGTAAGATTTCTTGAAATAAGATTTTACTATCTATTGTCTAAAAACAAGTGTTTATATTTAACTTAAACAATAGCAATCTAATTGTAAATAATGCAAATATGTTTGTTGTTTTTTCTCACTGTCTTCTTGTCTGTTTTTTTTTTTTTGCACTTTGTTGTTGCACTGCTGTAGCTGTGAAATGTCCCCAGGGCACTATTCTATTCTATTCTATTCTATTCTATTCTATTCTATTCTATTCTATTAAGTTACTCTTTAGGCGATCATGTCTAATTTTAAGTGTGATGGGATATTTTGACTAGAAATGGGAAAAAAAATACACTTGGTAAGATTTGGATTTATGCAATGAGTAAACAAATAGATATGTTTCTAAGGAGAAAATCAGGGTCTAACCGTGGTGGTCTTTTCAGGGTAGACCCCAGCACGTAGAAGAGAAGACTTCCAGCTGTCCACATCATCCTGAGAATCACAGGCCAACTCAAGGGTGCGATTGTCCTTATACACATTCCTACACACACATAACGTGGCAGAACACACACGTGTGTAAATCAACACGAACAACACGAGTCAAAGCTAAGTCTAAATAGGAGATATCTACATTTTTAATCCCACTTTTATCTAAAAAATAATAACCTATTGAACAAAATCTGTACAGTCATTTCCACTGCACACAAAGCTGAATCACTGTAAGACCTTTAAGGGACTTTCTGCACCATCTTCTGAAATGTGAGATACTAAACATTTCAATTGCAGACATATGTTTTTACTATAAAATGCTTCCAGTTCATTCCAGCTTGCATTCCTGCATACATGCATGCACACTGTACTGTACCTAACCAGAGCTACATTTCAGCCCCTGCAAATCTAACTCCATTTACGTTACTTAACTGCGTCCAGAAATGATTTAATTTACCGCAATATTAATAAAACTTCAAGAATAGGAGAAATTAGAATTACGAGGCTACGGCTGACCTCGACTCTGTATTGAAAATGCAGAATATGTGCTTGCTGGACATGAAGCTCTTCTCAACATCGCGGACCTTCAGGTTGTCCAGGGGGAGCATGTATTTCTTCTCCTTTTCCTGTGAATGAGTAAAACAGAAGGTATGGATCATGAGGCGTTTCGTGACTAATACGATCGGCTCCTCGTGTTGATCTGTTGTGCAAAGATACTGGTGCAAACAATTGCTTTGTATGATGTCGGTATGTGAGAGAGGTGAAACGAAAAGGGAGAGAGTTGAGTATGGGGGGGGGGCAGAAACAGAGGGGGTGACAAGAGGGAGGAGGAATGGGGGAGAGAAGGGGTGTGGGAGGTAGGGGGGAGTGGGTGGAGAAGAAGAAGAAGAAGAAGTAGAAGAAGTAGAGGGAGGAAAGAAAAAGAGAGAGGGAGAGCACATGTGGAAGTCATTACAGTGTGGGTCAAGACACAAGTCGTTCTTCACGGTGCGTTTTGCAGGGGAGAGCTGGTAGCTGAAGGCTGAGGAAACTCTCTGGCTGTGGTAAAGATGAGGTAAAGCACCCTGAGGTCCAGAGAATTTACTGCTAAACACCATGTTGACCTCCTGAAGTAGAGGCTCAAACATGATTTCAACAGACTCAAAGAGGGTCTGTGGTAAACACTTCAGTTTAAGTAAATCCTTCTCTTCATTTTACCCTCCATCCTAACCTCCATCGTTCTCTGCCTTTTCTTTTATCCCTCCCCCTCTATATTTTTTCAATATTTTTTCTTTCCATTCCAGAGGGGCCCACTTCCTGCCTGATTTTTTTTTTTTTTTGAAGAAGGGGAGAGAGAGAGAGAGCGGGAGAGAGAGATTAAATGACAGCCTGGCGTTAAAACTCAACATCTGGTAGTGCTTAGCAGCACACAGAGAACCGAGGAAGGAGGGAGACTGGAGAAGTTAAAGAGACGGCGGGTGAAGAGGAGGAGACACCGAGTAAGAAGAAGAAGAAGAAGAAGAAACACAAAAGTGGATTTCCAAAAGATTTGCAGAAGAAAGCCTGCGTCTGGGCAGACGGCTTTGGAAAGTGATGGTAGATGATCGCAGGTAAGAATAAAAGGGGATGAGGAGAGAAGAAGAGAGGACAAGAAACTCTGCAAACCCCTCAGAGTTGTATTCCCCAAGGGGTCGCTACATCCCATATATGGTCACACAGGTCCCCTCCCTCTTCCTCTCTCTTCCTCTCCCTTTCTCACTTCTTCACTCCCCCCGTCTCTCTCTTTCCCTCTTTTTTGTAATATCCCCTCCCTGAACGTGCAGCCAGTCTGTCCCAGTCGTTTGAGCGAATATGCCACGTCAAGGCTGGATACTCTTCATGGCCGGCGTGACCAAATCGGACCGCGAGGGGACCCAGAGCTCAAACATCTACCAAAACAAATAAACAGGCCGAGAGACTTGCATCAAAAGCTGGGAGAGTGTCAACGCGGATGCGGAGAATCGCAGTTTTGAAGGGCTTTCGATAAGATGGGATCCCTACTCCTTGCTGGCAAAATGGAGAGGGCACAGACGACAGAGCTCAAGCATCTGGAATGGCAGAAAACAGCACAAGGCCTGGCTCTTAACTCCGGCTCCGTCCACCCAGTGTTCAGACTACCTGTTCATTATCATACTGGTGTACAGTAGTCTGCACATTGGTTAGACTGGGCATGGACCCTCTTCTGTCAGTCTGTCTTTTTTTTGTGTGTGTCTCCCCCCTCTCACTCTTTCTGTCGCTCTGTGGGCATTTCAGTTCTCCAAGATGCGTGTGTTTTTGTTTTGCATCTGTTCTTTCCTCTTCAGCTTGTGCTATTTTAACTTTAACTTGTATTAATTAGCCATGTTCATCTGTAATTTTGTCCTAAGTGCATTCTAACACTCACCACTTCCTCTTCACTTTTTTTTTTTTTTTTACTGGAATAAACATTGATCACTGATTTTTCACCACTAACTGCAAATGCCTGTGAAAACAAAGATGTAAAAACCAAAAATTTGAACCAGAAGGGTGAAATATTTACAGGGACAAGCCATAACATAGCGAGTTCACATAATTTAAAGCATAATGGCTGAATGAGTAAGTGTACAGACTGTTAGCCTGGTGCTCTGATGAAGATGTGGTCCACTGGAGGGGGAGGAGCCATTGTGGCTGCAAAGCATCAAGCACAGGCCAAAGGAACGAGAACCAATCAATCAAATGGAGTTTGAAAATACAATCAGACACCTCCAAAGAAGTTATTTAAGTGGGTGGCCAAAACGGACTGAGAGGAGTTAATACAAAGGACACTGATGCGTAGTAGACTGTTGTGGTGTCATATAACTACTGGTAACAAAGGGTGATGCAACACATTCATCAGCAGAAACCATTGAAAACCATGGTTTACAAAGAATCTGTACAGAAACGGGGGGTTTATATTTGTCAGTTAAATGAGTGTTAGTAGCTTTTGTTGTTGGTTTGTGGTCGAAGTATGAATTATGAAAAGTTTTGGGGTTGTACGCCGGCCTGTAGAACGTTACATATAATACAGGACATTAATAGTGAACAGATGCAGCTGATAGGCCATGAAGCTGTAGCTGCTAATGAAGCTGACGGTCCCAAACAGAAAAGGAAAGATATTGATATTTAATGGAGGGGTTTCTCTCTACTGAAACATTGGAGGCTAGTGTTTGGAATAAAAACTTGTGATTTTCCTGCCAAGAATGTGAGCAGTTCCAAAGTTACTGCCAACTACACCAAGAGAGGAGGAGGAGGAGGGACGTGTATGAGTGTGCATCTGCATGTGTGCACATGTATGTGTATGCGCTTGCATGTGTATGTGACTATAGAAAGTTCACGGAGTCTAAAACAGAAATATACATGGTGAAGCCACCGCAGTCTATAATTTCCTACATTACCACACTAACGTATCAAATAGCAATCTGTAGCCCCAGTGCTGTGCAGCCCATGTGCAGTCTGAGTGCGCTTTCATATATTTTGGGTGTCTGTTGAGTGAACATTTGGTTACGATTGGGACTGTTCCAAATTTACAAAGAAAAAAACAAATGCCTAAACTCCCACTGGAAAGAGGTGGGGAGAGAAGAAAGGCAGAAAAGGGATAAATTCCAACACAACGGCAAAGATGAATGGAAAGAACGAGTGAATGGCAGATGTATGCCCAACCTCTTTACACAAGTAATTTCAGCCAGTAAACTGATTCATCGCGATGATCTGCGCTATAACAACCACTGCATCTGCTCACAAATAGTAAGTTGGCTGAAAGTATAAGCCTTCTGCCAGTCATAAATAGAATAATCACAAAACAAGATTGCATTTTAAAATAAACACAGCTAAGAATAATGCGACTGTTTCATAGAAATGCATTTGAATGTATCCCACAGGCTCACCCAAGAGATTGAGTAAGTGTTACTAAACAACTAAGCAACAACAATGCCGACTGACTGATAGAGTTGCAGTGTGTCTGCCTATCTACACTTGCTGTGCAGAATATCCTCCAACCTGTACAGCAGGCACAGACAGGCAGATATACGTCAGCCTGCCAAGTATCCCTGCAACATGGACCACAAACTGCATCCTGCGAGTGCACAGCGTGAAGTGGGCTGGTGTGCAGTATGATATAGTTGTTAAGATGTTAAGAAACGTGTGGAAATAAAGCAAAACTACTACTTTGTGCATTAGTTTGAGTCATTTGTACGTATTTGGAATGTGTCAGATCACCGTTTTCTAAGAATTTAACAACAGAATATTAATGTCCATGTTTTTTGCTTTGTCTCACCTCATCATCCTTGAACCAGGAGAGGCTCTCAGCAGTCAGCACAAACCAGTACTCTTTGGCTCCACCCTTCATGATGCTGATGTTGTTGATGGTTAGCCAGCCTTTGCGGATGACCTGAGGCAAGATATACAGTCAGAAGTCAGAAACAGTTCTATTGTTGTCAAAAAAAAAAAAAAAAAAACACAAAAAAAAATGATGCTCACAGGAGATTTTCATCAATAATGATTTCTACTCAAAACATCCACACAAAATGACCATTATGGCCAAATACATCTCCAATGCACAGTCGGCAATGAAATATGCATGACACTCTGGTTAGGTGGGTTGTTGTGTCTTTGTGACTCACTTGGAGCCTGTCATGTGACTGTATGTGTCAGTGCAGTGTCATTCAAGTGTTCCCAATGCCACAAGCAAAGGCCCATGTTAGCTTGTTAAGTGACCATTGTGTTAAGTGCTCTAAGCACACAAGGAAGTGTGTGTGTCCACAGTGTTAGGTGTGTTAACCCTAAAAGCTCAGCATAAACAAGCCTTTGGGCAAAGTGCCAAGTGATTATTAGATTATTAGGTCAGTCTTGCACCGCCTAAGACTCACTAAGGAGGTTACCCAAATCATTACAAAGCCTTTCTGTCATTGACACAAACGAGAGAGCTGCTTTGTAGTTGGATCCATGACAGAGTACTGGACGGAATCATGCAGTATTTCTAATTTATGAGTCTTGGTGAGAATATTTAAACTACCAAAGCAAGGAAAAATGTTTTTGTCTAGTTGGCAACCCCTTGTGGTCTGCAGGCCTTGGTGGGTGGAGTGGGTGTTAGAAAGTAAATGGTTAGAGATTCAACTCTTACAATCAGGCCTGATGCGGGAGGAGAAGAGGCCTGCAACAGGAAGGAACGAGGGGGATAAGACACCCTGTGGCACTAAAAATGCAAGGCAATGTGTGCCTCTGCCAAGCAGTACACAGCCAATTGGACCTATTACAGTATGAATGGAAAACGACTTTGTGCTGCTTATGACAAGAAAGGGACAAAAAACACAAATTCCTAGGCAGAGGTGCTGCAGAGCACCACACAATGGGCAGAAGTGTTACTGCAGCCATAAATGACATTGCAAACCATTACCCACAATGAGCAATACTCACCAACAGACACCCTTAAGAGGGCAGCTGAGATTCTCACTAAGGGATGGGGATGAAATGCAAAGTGGCACCTTGATGACACAGGAGGGTTCAAACAAAGGGAAATGTCTCAACAACAACACCAGTGATGATGGTGGCATAAAGTAATAGAACCCTGAGTGACTTATTTTCCTTCACAAGGTAAAATTATGAAACCAAATAAGCACGCAAAACAACTGTACACAACTGCAGCCAAATAATAATAATAATAAAAAAAACAAAACATGCATGACTACAGAAATTTATAACAGGTAGAATAAAATCTTAAATGAAACATAAAGGTGCAAAACAAAAACTGTGCAATACAAGATCGACTCAAATGAAGGAGAGTAGAGTATATTTCACATCTCTTTCATTTAAGCATCTGTCTTTGTGTTTCTGTGTAGTATCCGTCCTGCTGTCGTGTGGGTGTACACTTCTGTCTTGACCTTGTGCTCCACAGTTTGTGTGACACAAAAGACGTGACAAACACTCACCTGATTTCCTGCTGAACTCTGGCTCTTATTAGTCTGACTGCTCCTCTGCTGCGCACTGCAGGGCAAGAACAACAAAACAGTGAAGGCAGGGGCAAAAGGGGGATATTCCAAACGTTTCTTTACCACCACAGACTGTTCATTCATGAATAGTTTATCGTAAGTGAAGCAAACTAAAGCAGTCTTTACTTAGCAAAACCAATGAAGTCTTCGTGGTTGGTGTTGATGTATGAAAGCTGGACGTCAATCAGCAGCAGAACCTGGAACAAAACAAACATTTAACACAAATAAGGCTGGATTTCTTATCTTACTTGTTAAAGTATTGTAATCATGATTATAATTATCATTACAGTTATAATAGATTATAATTTTTTTATGTCAGTTTAACCCATAAAGACCCCGTGTGACTTTTGTGTTAGTTCCCAAATACATTCTTCTCTCTATTCAACTTTTCTTAAATGATTTTATTATTACTATTATTAATTTTTTTTATTGTATTTTCTTATGTTCAATTCACTAATCGTGTAGATGTTCATAAAAACTCAGATTAAAGTTAAACGCTATTATAACAGAAACATGTATATACATTGTGCATGTAAAAAAAAATTACATATGTAATATTTGACAGCACCATCTTCAGTTTTGTTTCCAGGACACATTCACTGTCACATCTTTTTTTTAACACATAATTCTTACATAGTGCCACAATGAGGTTCATAATATTTGTTCCATCCATAGCTCCATTCATTTTTAAAAAATTATTATTATTAATGATGCCGAATCTTCACTATAGGACACCAACAAAGTGACTCTCTACTCCCTCTAGTGGTCACATAAATCTAAAGGAGTGTTGGTATGAATAAATACTATAATGCAATACACTGCCCTGCCAAAATAATAATAATAATGCTAATATATATATATATATTTATTTATTTATTTATTTATTTTTGTGTGGGCCGGGCAGTGTATCATTCATTTCCCTTAAAAAATGTGTGTGTGTTTAGAATTTTCCGCTCATGTTACCTGGTCCTTGGCCCGGCTTTCTCTGTCTCGGATATGAGCGGTCACAATCCTCTCAGTCTCCTCCCTCAGCCTGGGGAAGCATTCCAACTGTGAACACAACACACACCTCAATTAACATTGAACAAGGAACAAAACCAAACACAGACAGCTTTTTATTTAATTATTTTATTCCTCTGTATAACTTGCATGCATTCGTTTCAGTCTGTATTACCTTATTCGAGCACTGGCGCACGGTGTTAATCAGCTCCTGGATGACCATGTCCACACATTTAACACATGGCTCCTTCAGCTTAATGATCTGCTTCTTCACAATGGCCTCAAAAGCCATATCTGGGGTAAAAAGTCCAGTCCTGAAGCCCATCAAGAAGAAGAGAAGAAGAAGAATAACATAGTGATAATGAGTGTTTCCCCTTTGTGTTAACATGTATTTAAACAACATCACTTTAGTTTCTGTCATGTCTGACCTTAGTTATTAGTGTTGTTTTCCTGTTTTATTTTGTAATTCCCCTCATATGTGTTGTCAGGCGTCTTTACTTCCTGTTCCCTGTTCTGATTTTTTTTCCCCCACCTGTGTGGTGTGATGCACCTGTGTCTTGTTGTCTCTCTCTCCTCATGTGTATTTAAACCCTGTCCTGTCAGTGTCTTGTTGTCAATTAATCCCAGTTTATTTGAGACTTACTGACTTCTCCTTCTGCCTGCTCCTTACCGGTACCTTCTCCCCATGGACTGTTTATCTGGATTTGGACCCTTGTTTGACACAGTACTCCGCCTTTACCTTTTCCCCTGTCTGTGCCTTCGCTTTTCTCTGGACCTTTTGGATACTGACCTGTTTTTGTCTTTGACTCGAACCAGCCTAATCCCTATCTGTTTGTTACTTATTGGACTGTCTTCCCGGAATCCCAACCCTGGACTGTGTATATCGTTATATTCTCAAACAAACTGTTTATTCTGATAACTGCTGTCTCTGCTCATACCTGCATTTGGGTTCTGAGTTCGGTCGTGACAGTTTCCACATACACTATTTGTTTCCAGTCTACACTCAAAACAATAAAGCGGTCATTACAACAGATCTCATCTCATATTGTTTTTTTTTTTAATCATTATTTTTGGGAGGAGATGTTGCTTTAAATGTCAGATTTTGTCTTGCTTGGGTGGCAGTTTTTATGGTTGTGGTGGCTAACCGCAGCTGAATCAATATAGAAACACACAGGGACACTATGGCGAACATAAAAAAAGGTCAAAAAAAGACAACACGCCCCACCCATGTTCATAAATTCTCTTCCAAACCATGTATTTTTAGGCTACGGGTAAACCAAATTCAAACATCTGGGTTTTTTTTTTTTTTCCTTTTTCACTTCTCGTCAACCTATAATAACGTCCACCACAACATTAATATATTTAGATGTTCTTTCTGTCCATAATAGTATGATTTGTACTTCCGTAATTCATCTGAAAGTCGGCAGTCGTGCTGCTTTTGGACAGAGGTCGTGGTATGAAACAAGTGTACGTTCCCTACCTGATACCGTGGATGTTCTTGATGGCATAACTGATCTCACGGCGCATCTCCTTCTCATCACACTCCATCTGATGCGAGCAGAGAACAGGAGATTTAACGGTGAATACAGAGAAAAACGATCAGAAAAGTATGGAAGATGAGAAAGAGGGAGAAGGATGGATTTTGTAAGAACAATCGCAGGGATGATAATAGTACAAAAGGCGTTGAAAGCCAAGAGTGAAGCTATTCAGGGATCATTCAAAGAGAATCACAAAAGAGAGTGAGAGGTTCTTCAACAGTGTGTGGAGGAGGTGTAAGAAATCAGAACAAACTCTATAACAAAGACAGGTTATTTAGGCTTAAGTAAAATATGTATAGGTTGTAAAATCACTGCTATTTTTCACTAATTTATGTGTCATTTGTACTAGATAAATAGAATAGAATAGAATAGAATAGAATAGAATAGAATAGAATAGAATATTTGACATTGAAAGAAGTACAACAAAATTAACCCTTTCATGCATAAATTAGAGAACCTTAATCAAGATTTTTTTTTTTTTTGCCTGTGTGTTTTTATTCCTCTTTAGGCATAAAAAAAAATAACAATACAACTGAATTTTTCTATGAATCTATTTTTCATGAAGTTACAAAAATATCCTCTCATATACACCCCATGTGTTTGATTTTAGAAGCAAAGATACATGTATTTACTGATATACTGTATGGAAACTATTAAATATAAACATGTTTTAATACTGCTAATCTGATGTTTTCTCACATTTTAACATATTCTAATGTTAGTTATTATTACTTCCTGGAAATAATGTGCAAAAAATTATATGAAGTCAAATTCACTAAAGAAAAAAACAACAACAACCCTGTTAATAATAGTCTAATAACATTTTTTTTTAACACTCAAACATTTTACTGCAGATAAAGTTTACCTAGAACAGCAAAGTTACAGTAATGGTATGAATTATAATGTACGTGATGGTGCATAAGTGTCAACTGTGTTGGCTGATATGGAAATAAAGCAACAAAATCCATAAATATACAAAATAAAACCTTTATAACAACTATCCACATATGTATCTATGTATTTAGATTGTTATTATTATTATTATTATCATCATCATTCTTCTTCTTCTTCTTCTTATTATTATTATATAGTTGCAATTCAGATACGTGTCAATCATAAAGTTACATCCTTGAAAAGATTAAATAATTCTATTTAATACAGGTATTATGATTCTAAATCTGAATCCGAATTTCACCAACACACAGGTATTTTTGTGACATAGCCATTAGCAGCAGATCACATCAGCATTTTATTTCTAAATATACTTTTAATGCCTGAAGGGAAAAATGAAGTGAAGTCCAAGTGATGTAAAGCTGAAACCTGGAATTTTCATTTCACCCCAGATTGAATAACTCATTAGTGTTCATGTTTTAATTCTCTAGAGTTAACAAACCTTTCCCAGACGACCACAAAGCTGTAAATTATGATCAATTAGTGGAGGACATGATCAAAACATATTGTTAGCCTCATAACACAACTGTTAAATGTAATATTTTTTGGTCCAATTGTGATATCTGAGTCACTTTTCTGTCATAACACTGCTGTTTCATTTTGTATTATTGACTATGAGCTGAAAAAAATACTGTATGACTCATGCAATTATGCTGCGAGGCTAACGATATTCAGAAAATCTTGTCCTTGACTTTTTTCTCCTCCTGTGAGGGTGATGTAAGTGATGACCGCGATGAATGATTCCATCGAGATATTTCTAAAATGGAATCCAGATACAGAGGGATTCAACCTAGACATGATGGTGACTACTGTTGGTTCTACGGCAGGGGTCTCAAACATGTGACCCGGGGGCCAAATGTGGCCCGCCACAGGTTCTAATGCAGCCCGTGGGATGAATTTACAAAGTGTAAAAAAATCCACAGTCAAGGCTGTTGAACTC
>JAPSES010000030.1:11363759-11383644 GCA_029822895.1 Maxillicosta whitleyi | reverse complement strand
ATTGCCAACAAATCCTGAAAATTTCATCAAAATCCATCCATAACTTTTTGAGTTATGTTGCACACAGACAAACAAACGCCAGCAAAAACCTCCTTGGTGGAGGTAAAAAAACAGCAATCACATGCTAACAATTGAAAAAGGAAATTAAGCTATTGAAATCCTTGCTGCTCGGGGGGAAATTTCACACCCAGGTGCTACAGTATCCACTTGTACTCATAAGTACGATGTGAAAATCCAGCCTGAGTTGAAATGATAAATTATGTGTTGAACTAGTAAGACTGAGTGCATTTTCCGCCTACTGACAGTCTTGTATCACCCACACTGATGTGCAGTACAATGGAGGCAAAAAAAAAAAAAAAAAGAAAAGTAGGCCGTCCTCTTATTAATTATGTAAAGTGCACTGTGAAGCACTGGCAGCAAATCTGTGATCACCTGGTTGAGCACTCTCTGCAGGCGAGGGGTGCCCATTTTTTCGGCTATGTGCCTGTACCCCGGGTGGGTCAAGAAGAACTTCCTCTCAGCCTCCAGAGCGGCCTTGATGTCTTTCTTACCATCGATGTCCTTCTGACTGCGGTTCACCACACCGATATAACCTGAGAATGAATAAATAATGACACTGAGCGGGAGACGTATTGCGCGATAAACAGGGGCGAACGCGTTAAGAGGCGCAAAAAAAAAAAAAAAAAAGCAAGGTTAAAAGACGGGGAAGATGAGGGGACATTTATTAGATACTGTGATGAAGAACACAAGGAGAGAGGGACGGAGGAGAGGACAAAGAGACGCTAGAAAAACAAAAGTAGCTCACTACGTAACACACACACACACACACACCTCTTCGCAGTGGCAGCAGCTTATTCTCCAGTACATCTCGAGCATCTGTTCCCTCATCCATCAGATCCAGTTTAGTGATCACTCCAATAGTCCTCAGGCCTGGGAAAGAGTGGAACATTTCAGAAATCCACGTATGATCTTCACATCAAGCTTTTCATATTAGCATATTATAATTTTGATAAATGTTCTGCGCATACAGTCCATTATACGACTGGTGATGGTCTACCTTCACTCTCTTCCTTCCTTCCTTATCCAATTTCCTTTGCTCTCTTCCAGAAATTGCTAAGTATCTCCATCCTTTCATCCTTTCATCCTCAAAAAAGCCTCTTTTTCTTGTGCAGTCTCTAACTATCAACCCTCAGGCTAAAGCGAGGGCCCGTTTTTAGACCCCGTCCTTCCCCCTTTCTGTCTCTTAACTTGTTGCTTTAAATACTATCAGCTGCAATGCGCATAAAAAGTACACATAATGGATGCATTACATTTTAGCCTACAGTCAAAAAAAAAAAAAAAAAAAAGGAAACACATTTCTACTTAAAACACACATTTATTTTGAAGTATTCTGTAAATTAAATTAGGGCTCCATTAAAAATAATTTCACCATCATGATGTGTAGATGAATTATTAGGGAAAAAAATCATGATACAACCATTTTGGTGTGAGATACAAAAGGGAAACTCACATGATTCTTATTTTCTGCAAATAATCTACAAGGGAAGCATGTGTGAATTTACTCTTTTAACCCATAAGGACCCAGTGTGAAGTTTGTGTCAGTATCCAAATTAATTTTTTTTAATATTTAACCCTACTTAAGTGGTTTCTTGTAATATTATCGTGGGTTTTTTCAGTGAAAATCAGGTATTTTCCAACATTTATTCACTGATCATGTAGATGTTCATAAAAGCTTAGAGCAAAGTTGAGGATTATTATATCAGAAACAGAAAACTGAAGAAAAAGTGATTTTTTTTCAACAAAATCTATCATTAACTGAACATAAACCCAGGGTCTCCATCCACTGTCATTGATCCAACTCCATGGGTTTTACTAGTGAATCAATGTTATAGAAGATGTCAGTGTTTCCACGGTAACGACAGAGCCTCTGAATGTAAATGGGTCATATCTGATGACCACGAAAAGATGACAAACTGTATTTTACACCAATTATTTACATGTATTCGTGGATCAATATGGATTAGACCGTTTAATTCAGCAGATGGTTTCGATAGATGGTGGATGTTTGGGTTTTTATGGGTTAAAGGTGAGTGTCATGCTGGGTCTGCATATACAGTAAAGAGAACAGCCGATCCTAATTATTCTTGATCAGTTTAAGAGACAAACAAGGCAGGTCCTGCTCCTGCTCATCCTCAACTACAATCAAGAAAATGAGCAAAGAACAGGGGAAAAGGAAAGACTGCAAAAAGAAAAGCACCATCAGTTGTGTGGAATCATTTGGGCTGCAGAAAGGTTGATGTTGACCAGTTATTTGGTCAACATGGCCTTCACAGCGATTGAACCAATGAGTGATATTTTGCGTTTTTAAACTAAATTATGCATTCTAACGCATTTCCCTGTGGTCTACATAAACTGTAAATGTTCTGCTTGGGTCTGAATTCTTCATTAATTCAACTCCAGAGGTCCATTTTCAACACTATTCCTCAGTAATGACACCAGAAAGGTGGTTTTGAGCGCTGGCCCTTTAAATGCACATGACTCCACCCCCTTCCAGGTTGTCGACTGTGCTGCTCTGTCCTCTTTTCAGCCGACAACTGGACATTTTAGGTAATTGGCTCGAACTTTGGACATATTTTCTCAGTTTTTACTACAACCGCTGCTACTGATAAACAATTATGTCGCACTTGGAGAAATGACCTTATTTATGCAAATATTGTGATGCAACTAGTTATAAAATGTAACAAATTAAGCAGGAATTGAAACAGGTTGTAGAAATCCACAAAATCTTTTGCTAAAATTAATATAAAGATAGTTCTGCAGCAGCTGGAGGGTTCAGATTCAAACTGTATGAACTATTAGTGTCCAAATACAAGGTAGTCCTCAGGTTACGACAAACCCGACTTATGTTATTTCGACTTTACGACGCCGGAGTCTCATCCGCTATTAGTGTACGACACCGAAATTTTGTCCGCCATTACTGTACATACGTACTGTATACTGTACATACAGTAAGTACAGTATCTTATTTTTTATTTTATTAATAGAACACCTTTATTGTCATTACACATACAATATGTACAACGAAATTAACAGTTACACAGGCATGCACAGACCCTACTGGGAGAAAATTTAGGGTTCAGTGTCTTGCTCAAGGACACTTCAACACATGGCAGTTAGAGCCAGGGTTTGAACCACCAACCCTTTGGTCAATAGACAACCTGCTCTACCAACTGAGCCAAAGCCACCCCATATAATAAGAAGTATACTACATGTATTTGGATAGTTATTTACAGATTTATGGGGTTTTAAGGGTACTAAAGGGTTAATTCCGACTTGTGCGGAAATTCGGGTTACGTCGACAGCGTAGGAACGGAACTCATTCGTAACCCGAGAACAACCTGTACACACATAAATGAGCCAAAGACTATTAAAAGTGAATTTAGCAAAATATGAGCCCTTTAAATGATAATAAGTAGTCACACAAGTCACTTGGTTTTTTTATTTAGGGTTAGGTTGAGCATTGAAATTAAGTGAACGCCATTCAAGGTAAAGAAAGCAGATTTTTCTTTAGTTTTCTGTGTGATTAATGCTTTTCAAATAAACCTATTCAAGAAAATTCCAGGGCTTTTTTTTTTTTTTTAATATATCACAGACAGCTAAAACTGCAGTGTCAGTTCTTTTCATGCAGCCTGAGTTCAGATTACCACACATTTAAGACACAACCAACCCAGGACTTGGTGCTCCTGGGCAGAGACCCACTTTTGCCTGGCCCTCTTTGTTTCCTTTAATTCTGTCTTTTCCTCCAGTTCTTTCCTTCCTAATTTATTCCCCTTCTGTCACGTCATCCTTTCCAAGCATCTTTGGCGATTAGCGTCCCTGTGCTCTCCGTTCCCTCCTGTCCTCCTCCAGTTCATTCTCCTTCTGTTATAATTCATCCCACCCAGGCTGGGCCATTTTGTCCAAGTCCTCCCCCTCTTTTTGCTAATTCACCTTGCTCTCCTCTCCCCATGTCCTCCTCTGCTGTCTGAAGGTTAAACTCTTAAATTACGTTTGATTCAATTGTCCTTTATAACCTTCCCTTGCGTCCTACGGTCAGACTTTCTTTCCTTATCTGCTCCTGTTATGCATCTGTCAAATGTTCATCTTCGACATCATCTTAACCTTCAGTCTTTCCTCTTCATTTCCTCGTGTATCTTCTGATCTTTGCATTCCTCATCCTCCATTTTCCTACCCTCTCATCCCCACTTTTCTAATAATAATGTGACACTTGATCGATCCCTGTAGGGAAATTCTGTTTCCACATTCAGACAGGTCAAAGCACAAGGTCAGCCATTCAGCGCCATCTCCGAGAGAGATCCGATTTCTCATTTCAGCTTGTTCGTTCTACAGAATACAGTCTCGCTAAAACACCCTTTTCCTACGCAGGACCTTGGTTTATGGAACACTCTGCAAAACTCAATTCAGCTTCAGCATTTCGTTACCTTGGGTGAATTCAAACCTCTTCTGTTAAACTGTCTAATAAAAGTGTGTAACTTATCCTTCAAATGTTTTCAGCTTTTTATGTTTTTAGCCAGTTTATGCTGTCTTAATTGTAAGTTTTATGCTCTGTTAGTTCTTTTGTATTGTATACTGATGTGCATCTTGGTCAGATCTCCCTTGAAAAAAGACATTTTGTCTCCCATAAAGACCCAAACATCCACCATCGGACTAAAATCATCAACTGATATAAAATGTTCAA
Organism: Maxillicosta whitleyi; assembly: GCA_029822895.1. Classification (NCBI taxonomy): domain Eukaryota; kingdom Metazoa; phylum Chordata; class Actinopteri; order Perciformes; family Neosebastidae; genus Maxillicosta; species Maxillicosta whitleyi. The sequence goes on along the minus strand of JAPSES010000030.1, from coordinate 11,378,906 downwards.
TAACTAAACCTATTATTAAGTGTAAATAATTGGTGTAAAATACAGTTCAGTACAACCTACTGATCTAAACAGTTTCATACCTGTTGATCCACTAATCCTATCAATACATGTAAATAATTGGTGTAAAATACAAGTTTATCATCTTTTCATGGTCATCAGATATGACCCATTTGGATGTTCAGAGGCTCTGTAGTTACCATGGAAACACCATCATCTTCTAAAACATTGATTTACCAGTAAAACCCATGGAGTTGGATCAATGACAGTGGATGGACACACTTGGTTTATATTCAGTTATTGATATTCTTGCTGAAAAAGTACCATTTCTTCAGTTTTCTCTTTTTTCTGACAAAATAACTCTTAACCTTTGTCTGAGTTTTTATGAACATCTACATAATCGGTAAGTTAAATATAGGAAACATTGGATTGTCACTGTAAAAAGAGCAATAATAAGAGGATAATATTACAATAAATGTTGGTATATCACTTAAGAAAGGTTAAATAAATGGGGAAAATATATTTGTGAGCTGCCAAAAAAGTAACGATGGGTCTTTATGCATTAATAAAGGTTAAATAAAATAAATACATTTCATCCATAACCCACACCATTTCCTTACCCTGAGGGTCGACATCCTTCGCCAATTTAAGGGCATCAGAGTTGGCGAGGTCAGTGTTGGCTGGAGTGACAGCCAGGATCAAGCAGCTCTCTCTGGTGATGAACTGCATGATCATGTCCCTGATCTGCTGCTCGATGTCCACGGGCTGGTCTCCAACCGGCACCTTAGTGATCCCCGGCAAGTCGATAAGAGTCAGGTTCAGCACTAAACAGAAAAATCCAACATAAGAGTAAGTCAGTGTCATCAGTGACCTGCTTTTTCATTTATTCATTTTTTTTTTTACTTCTATATAACTAAAGGTTAGCTCTCTACTACAAAACACAAGCCAAGTATTTAAAAAATATAACCAAATTGTCTTGCATCATGCAAAAAATAGGTTTAAGCTAATTCTGCTTGGCTAAAATGAAAGTCTAAAAATTAAATAATTAGACATATACCAACATTTTACCAAGCTGTCCTTTTTACAAACAGCAAAATTGCAGTTATTTAAGACTTATTATGACTTCTAAATTGAATATTGTTATATTGAGAAGTTCAGCCAGTCTCACTCATAAAGAGCTAAAAAATAATTGAAAACCATTGTTTTGTTTGTAACTAGTTAAATCTAGTAGAGATAAACAACTTTGACCATTAATCAACACCATAGGACATTCTTATTGTGTAGGTATTGGCAGATATGTGATAGTTTTACAAATTACATACTTTTTTCTATATTTTCCTTATTTCATTTTACATTTTAGCCTTTTATCATTCACGGGAAATTATATTATAATTATATTTATCCATTGAAACACATGATAAAAATCCCATCTCCTTATATTTTCTTTACATTTAAGTAGTTTGATGTTCAGTTCCGCATTTAGTTGATGATCAGCGAGTATAACTTATACTCAGAGAAGACAATGCATTTCCAGTGCCAAATATTTAGTAATTAAAGCAATTGATTGATACGATCACAGCTTTTTTTCTATCTACGATAACTATCATTAAAAGTCCACAGTTGGTCAACCTCTAAGATAGCCTCAATATCACATTCAGTCCATATCAAAGACAAATATTGATATATTTACTTAAAATTATATTAATCTTGTAATAAATAACATGATTGACAAGATTGTTTTCCTTTTTAAAATACTCCTTTTGCTTCTTCTAATATAAAGCTGAAAACAGAAAGAGAGCTCAGATAAGTCTTTAAATTCTATCAATTTTTCTTCATGTCAACACGTCATTTTGTCTGTTACCGTCCAAATAGTAACAGAACCACATGTTCAGCATCTGTTTAGTTTTTTTTATTGCATGTTGATGGTATACAGACAAACTATGACCTTTTCGTTTCTCTTGTCCCAGTTTTATATCTCTAACTGCTAGCTATTCAAAGAAAGAGCATGAATGCGATGACTCACTGATTGTCACATTCTACATCATGTCCTGAATCAAATGTGTCATGCGCTGTTACTTGATGTTAAAAGGAAGGAAGCTGAATTATGGTGTCGCACCGTGAGGGGAGTAAACCCGCAGGTTGATGGGAACTGGAGATATTCCTTTGTTGGCCCCGGTGACACGGTCCGTCTCCGACTCAATTTCCTGACGAATCTCATCAAAGTCTGTAAACTTCTTCCCTTTGCAGTGGAGGAATTCACCCCATTCTGAGCAGAAGCACAAGATGAAGGCATTATTGAGATTAGCGGAGTGTTTAAGAGGAAAAGAATGCCAATAAGAGAAAAAAAAACACCCTACCATTTGAATAAGAAAGAGGGGGAGGGTGCATTAGTGTGTGTGAATATGTGTGCGTGCGAACATGTGTGGGTGTGTAGACGTGTGCCTGTGCACCCACCTGCAGTGGCACTGATAAGCTGCAGAACCAGGGGCCTACGGGTGACGATGCCAGATCCACGGGGCAGGAAGTCCCTGAGGAACGACAGCCAATCAGAACCCACCATATTAAACACTTATCAGGAAGTATAAGCTTATGTCTTTGAATTTTTGAAAGGCATTCCCAAGACAGGTTATTTTGTGATAATCAGGAGATAATGAGCTAAATAATTGTTACATTTCTAGAAAAAAAAGGTTTCTTCATGCTACAAATAAAAAAAAAAACATCTAGGATCTTTTGTAGAGTACATTTAAATGAGAGAACAACAGATGTGTTCAGAAATATTACCATTAGCCCTAGAGACATGAAGGCTAAATGCCAATTCAGATGATGGTTGACTTTGTTTTGTTAGTTAGATGAGACTAACAGAGGTTTATTTCATTTTCCATTGTTCTGTCTATCAGGAAGTAAGGGATACATTCTTGAATGACCTCCATTCAAGTTGATTTCTTTTGGCTGTGATAATAAGCGTTGTACTCCAGGAAAGGATTCCTCTTAGTAGTAGATTTTATTTGACAAGCCAGGGAGGGAGGTGTATTTTGTTTGACACCGAACTGCAAAGGAACCAGTCATTTTCTAATAAAGTCTAATGAAAAGTTTTGACCAACACAGTGATGTTTCTGCTCTTTTTAAACCCATCAGGGTTGGGCACCTTATGTGCACGACAATAAAGAGTCAATCAATCAGTCTTATAATTATAGCCTCATCTGAGCCTCCAATGTCCTCCCATGTCATTCATCTTTCCAAGCCCTTTTTTTTTTTTTTTAAAACAGTAGCTTCAAGCTGCAGTGCAACATGACTCGATAAACAACAGGTCCAAATGTAGAGCTGCATCACTGACAGGGAGCTCTCTCATTTAAAAAACGATGACTTCACCATTTCCCGAGGTTTCACATTGACTGAGCCCTTATCTCTGAATAAACGTCTGCTAGTGTTTATGCACATGTATGCACAATAATGCAACACACCTGACACCCATCAGGACCTCCTTCACTACATAGGATCCCCTGAAGAAACCCCCTATTAACACATATTGACCCTCAGAACTCCCTCCTGTTCAGGTTGAGAAAAGACAAGTCCACTTCTTGTCCATTCAGCTCTGTGTACAGCCAGCTCTGGACAGATGGACCATTACTCAGCATCACGACTATCAATGAAGGCTGGAACAAGACAAAATCAATGCACCCATCTGCAAATTTACAAATGTCCAGAAGCACACATGCTCTATTTGGTTATATTACAAGATTAAATAAAGTCATTTTTATGTTTCCTACAGTGGTGATTTAATCTTTACATGTTAAATTAACTGGCACAAATCCTGCATCACAAAATAAATGCTGGAATAAATGGGTCAACTTAGAGAGATAATTTTCTGAAAATCCTAAGATTAAGTGATTAGTACCTCTCTTTATTATCACAAAATGGAAGGGCACTATAATTAGCCTGACATTAAAAGCCGCAATAAAGCAGACTAAAGAAACCATGGCACTCTATTATTGTGTAAACAGAGTAAGTATTCTGAAGCGAGCCAGCAGGCAACGTGCAGACAGCCTCTGGGCAGCATGAAAAAACCTGTTTGCAGAGACTATCTGTACTTCATTTTCATACCCATATCTAATATTTACTCAAAAGTAGTGCTGGGAAAGGTTCAATCCTTACATTTGTGATCAAACTGTTTATAAAATATGTCACTGAGATGATGAATATTTGAGTTTTTTTTTTTTTTATAGGAGCGTTATGTTAAAAGAGCAGCAGCTACACACAGATGGATAAAGGTGCTTTGGTACATCTCTTCATCCACAGAGAATAGAACATTATTTTTCAAGCATCAGCATCACATGTTAATGCAGTGGAAAGGATGCTTGGAAACTGTAAAGCAGTGGGTATTTCTAGGACTGTGAAGGAGCAGGAGTGCAGTTGATTGGGCTGCAATCCCCTAGGTGCAGATGTAACCCAAATACAGCCTTCTTCCTCTGTAGCCACTACACAGTGTCCTGCGTTTAAATAGTGCAAGGAACATTGCTGGGGGTGTTTGCTCTCCATAAAGTACTACAGCAATGACTTAAAGCTGTTGAAAGATGGTTTGAGCTCTGCACACAGAGATTGGCCCCATAGGCCTCTTATGTCATCCTCAAGGTTAACGGGAGAAGGGATTATCCTATTTCTGGTGGTCAATTTTACCTGCCTACAAAGTTCTCCAACACGGAGCTTTTTCCTGCGCTCTGGCCGCCGACCACTGCAATTTGCGGCAGGTCCAGGTTGCAGGCCTGGCCGATGGAGCTGAAGGCATCCTGCAGCTTGTTGACCAGCGGGATCAGCTCCTCCATGCCACGGTTTCCCATGGTGCCTTTAGACGGAGGGACTCGGGATCAGCGAATGGAGAGAGGGGGGGATGTGGCGTTGCTATATTAGTCCAGGATACCGCGGTGCTTGTTGATGTAGTGAAGTCATCTAGCCGCGCATTGCCCCGAGCCAAGCGAGGGTCGGACCGACTGTGGAAACAGAGGAGAGAGAGAAAGAGAAGGATGGAGATAGAAGGAGAGAGAGTGAGAGAGGGAGGTGTAGAAAGAGAGATATGAACCGACAGGCACAGACAATTGCGCAGTTGCTTACCACCACCACCACCATAACATCTTTCACTCACACACACATACACACACACGCACACAAACACACACACATATACCCACAGAGAGGCTTCACGAAGCCTATAGTTTCAAGGACATTTGGTGAGTGGAGCTCCATAGGGTCCATACTGTCACCACTGGACCTTTGCGCTGCACATCTAACTCGCATAACGCGTAATGAATGCAAAACAAAAGCATCGCCGGCTGCATGCACTTAAAGGTGGCTTACATGACATTGTCGCTGGAAATGCATTATAGTGGGTCATAAGTGGGGGGGAGGTCGTGTTGTGTTGGCAGCCTTACCCCGCCTCAGGATTCCCTCGATGCGTTCAGTGTCCGATGGTCCCGGTCGCTGTCCAGTGCTGAAACGACGCGCAGATCAGGCAGCAAAGACAAGCGACAAGACCGTGGACGATTATACAAGCACCACCTGCTCCGACGGTGCATCGGCTCGATCTTCAACTCCTGTGCATTAAATGTTTTTCCTTGTAGGTTCCGTCGCGGTCGGTTGAATGTCAGAGCGGTCTCATCCCGAACACAAATTCGCCTTTGACAGATTAATCATTTTTTTTCCTCCCTCTCCTTTCCGCGGTGTAATTGCGAAGCTGCGCCTCGGTCGCGCTGCAAATCGACGCGTGGGAGGACCAATGAGAATAGCAGGACACTAGAGGGAGGCAGAGGAGAGCGGAATCTCATTGGCTGGACAGGTACAGGTTAGGCCTACCTGAGCCCGCCCCCTGTTTACATCCGTGCCATTTCTGCCTTTGTGAGTCATGCGGCACGGCTGCGCATCGCTGCAACAGTAGAGGTGGATGCGCTCCTTCAGTTCCCTGCAGTAGGAGCTGAAACCAGCTGTCGTAAATTCCATACTCTACCATTTCATATATGACACAAGGCCGTGGCAGTCATTTTGTTTGGTGCATATCAAAGCAATGCACTGAGAAGCGTTGTCAAAAAAATATCTGGTTCCTATCTGCACACGTTCAGTAATGAGGAGTCAGAATGGGTTAGTTCACTGTGATGACGCCTGGTCCCAGTCTGTCTCTGCAGGCCTAAGCTGGTGGACGCTGTCATGCGGAAAGGACGCTGCCATTCTGTCCTAACCTCTCCTTAAGCAGCGTCCGTGGCAGAACAGGCGGGTGTCTCTCCGCTAAATGTGAATAACAGCTGAAAAGATTCATAAAGGTAGTCTGTCTAATATATGCTCCTGCTGCTTTCACTGAGAGGCTGAAACGAGGAGCGTATGATTTGTGGATATGATATAACAGGCAGACCTCTGTGCGCCACCTCCATTTGCCTACCACATTAACATTTTATCGATGAAGGCGGCATTTGTCTTTTTTAAAATTCATTTCATGCCATGGTTAGGCCTCTGAAGACAAGTGTAGTAATCTGGAGTGTCACTAGATGGCAGTGCAACATAAAAACTGCAACTCTATTTTGTGAAAAGTGGATAACAACAACAACAACAACAATAATAAAAAAAATAATAATAATAATTAGAATAATGATAATGACTGTGGAGTGCGTGGTGGTCCTGGGCTGGTAACTGAATCTGCTATTAGGATGTAATGAAGACTTATGCTGACATAAAATCTGACTCTGCTGTTTCGTGTCAGGGTCACTCCTTTGACCTTCCCCGAGGATGCCCCAGGATATCCAGTAACGCCAACATCAATCCAACACCTCTCTCTGTGTCTCAAACATATCTTTCATTTCCTGCCAAAGATCCAGTTTCCTTAGGTATCTATAGGAGGACAGAAGAGCCACTGTCCTGGTCAGTTAAGGCTGAGAATTATAGGTGGGACAGTTCAGTTTACCACTGACCTGTCCCCCAAACATGAGACACCATTAAAATGAGGTGCTAAATGTCTCAAGGGCTCCAGAGCTGGAATGGGATACCATAGCATTCCAGGTATTGTGCTTTTTTCAGAAAAGAAATGTAAAAAAAGAATATATATTTGTAGCAGGAGATGTACAAATGTATGGGAGACTGGATAAATAATATATAATACTATTTGCTTTAAAACAGTTTACAATAAAGTATGATAAAGCATAAACAGCATGCATTGTTCATTATATATATTGATTTAGATTTGCAGTTACTCATTTATTTAAAGTCATATTTTATCTTTAATACCTGAATAGTTATATAAAGTACAGATTGACACCTGTTACAGTATAATGCATGTTAACGTGATGTAATATAGTTTTTTTTTTTCCATTGCATTGTGATGGATAATAATATAAAACATCCTGCAAGAGCAGTGCTGAATCATTTTTATTGAAGCACATTTATTTAGTTAATGTATTCATCTATTTATTTTGGATAGATATTTATTCAAAATGTAGGTGTTTTAACTATGCAGTAGTGTTGAAAAGCTTCCTATTGCATGAACTATAGCAAATAAGCATCTAGTGCATAATAATGTATCATAAAGTGAGTCATCTTCCTCAGTCTCTATGAATATTACATACATATCTGTAAAATGGTTGGATGCTTTTGCTGAAAAATGTAAATTATTGAGTGAACATCAGTATGGATTCAGTGAAAATAGAACTACCAGTGCAACAAAATGGTCAAAAAATTGAAGAAAATGACATAAACTGATGCAAATTACACTGATGCTGTAGTTCCTAAAGAAGTTAATTGGTTTTCGTAAGATATTCTTAAGATCTTTGCCTTATACGTATGTTTTCATTCATTCAGTAAATATTTTGACGTGAAAAAAATGAAAAAAGATATTTCAAGTTTTATAATAAGTGTTCACTAAAGCAAATAATTTTTTTTTTTTTTTAGTTTTACTTTATATTTATTTAGTTTATTTAAGAATAAAACAGTGTTCTGAGCAAAAACAAGTCTCTCCCTATTTACTGTTGGGATTAATTATGGAAAATATCATAACAATTACGTAACAGTTCATTACAATTCACTTGTTTTGAAAAGAATGATTTAAACCTGTACTTTTTTCTCAAAAATTGGTATGGAAGCAATAATTATTTTGTCTCCACTTGGATTTTTCTCATCACCACCTAATACACAGACTACAACAAAAGTGTTTGTTTATGGCTTTGTGTGATACCTGAATAAAAACATCCATTTATTCACTATGAGCGAATGAATGGATGTTTTGAGGCTATGATTAACTATGTACTTGCAGATTAGAGTATTACATGATTTAAGTGGTGAGATTAAATGTTTATTTCTTCCCATTTCTTTTAAAATATGTAAATAGCATAAAAATTGTATTTATTTTCTATATATTTTGGTTGTAATAATTTGCTTCGGTCATTTGCTTCGTTTTTTTTTTTTTTTTTTTTAAATATATAAGATAATATATTTATATTATTTACCATTCAGTCATTATGAGCATGTTTGCATTCATTATTTGTGTGCTAATGCTAATGCTAATGCTAGGTACTGTAGAATGCAATGCAGAGACCAGATTCCCCTTAATTTCTCCAAACAAATACTTTGTGTATTTTGTTTGCAGTTCTTTTACATACAACAAAGTAAATAAGGTGCATACATTTTCCACCATAAAAGCTGCATGTTTTGCACATTGCTATAGACATAGTAGACATGTTTTTAATCGTAAACAAACAACTTCTGAGCTGCACTTTCTTAGAGGGGATTAAATGATTCTTATAGAACTGCTATTTCTTTTTGTGCTTATGTTCTATGTAAGCACACATGCATGGTATTGTGTGTGAGAGATTATGCTGTATGTGTTTTATAATAACAGACAGATGGTCGGCGGATGGTGGAGAACAGATTATTGGCTTCAGGTCAAAGTGAGGCCAGGAAGAGTCGTTATCAACATGTCGGTCTCTATGCACCACTCCATCATCACTCTGAATCATCCGTTACCCATGCTTCACTGCAATACTGAGGTTAAACAGGAAAGGTTGTCCACTTACCATGACAAAAAAACACAAAAATGACCTTAGTGCAGGGCCTAATATGGTATAAAGTCTGCCAGATCAGTAAAATAATATAAATAATGGGATAAGAACTTATAAATACTGTCAACTCTAAAGTTTTCTCTATGTTTTTGACTGAAAAAAGTCAAATTCCATCATGAAATTGTTCACATCTGCTTGAACATAGCATGAACAAATATGAACCTGAAAAGTCTTAAAAAAAAACACACACATATGTCCAATTTTAACAATATTACACTTTAGTTTATCATTTATACAAGTAGTAGAGTAGAGTATTGATATTTTTAGGTATTTATTCCAATGCATATATGGTGGTGGTTCTTTTTTTCTTTATTGTTTATCTTTTCTTTATTATTATTTAACACAGTTTTATTAAATAATGGTTATTTAAAGCATCCTAAAAACACTTTTTTACTGTCAGAGGCAGAAGTTAGTTCATTTGTTGGGACAAAAATAATGTCATTTATGAACTAATAGAACATGAACATTTGAGCAGGATCTTAAACTGCAATGACCGTAAAACAACAAACAAAAAAAATCACCTTTTTAATAGTATCATGATATATTGACTGGATAGTTTAGTGGTTTACACCGCTGAACTTGGTCCAGAAGGTTGCCAGTTTGAATCCCAGGTGGGCCCTTGGGCAAGGCCCTTTATGCCTATACCTTGTAAGTCCATTTGGATAAAAGAGTCAGACAAATGTAATGTAACATCGTTATATATGGTATTGTGATTAGTATCGTATTGCCAGATTCTTACCAATACACAAAAACCTAATTATGATAGTATTTTACTGGTCTGACTTACCTTTGATTGAGTTGACCTTAAATGATTTTAACATCCTTGATTGTTAATATCTTCATCGTAATTTTTACATTTCACAAATTCATCTCAGGGGTCGGATTGGACTCTTTGGCCCCCGAGCAGCTTGTTTGACACCTGTGCCTTATTACGGCGCTTTTCCACTTACATTGGACCAGCTCATCTCATCGTAGCTCAACTCGTTACTCTACAGCGCGTTACTTCTGTGTCGTCTCAGTTGCCGAAAACTCACTCGTTGCGTATTTTCTCAGCTGAATTTTTACAGATTTTGACCAAAGACTGAATCTATGTGACCGTCTATGGTGTAGTTTTGTTCTGTCATCATGTGGATTCATGTTTCGCTATTCACTGTCTACTTCCACATCTGATTTTTGTAAATCGGTCACAGAGAAAACTGTCCGACCAATCAGTGTCGTGACGTCACGTTTTGGTGTCGGTCCCAACATTTTGGAACCTCAGCTGAGGCGGTACTAAAAAACTAGCATCGGGTCCCAGATTCCCGGTCCTTTTTCGTAATGTAAAAGCGAAAGAGCCATGTAGAGTCGAGTAGAGTCGAGCCGGTACCATGGAGTGGAAAACCGCCAAAGGTGTTCAGCTCAAAATGGCCAAAACAGTCCATGTTATAAGTAAGGTCAGTTTGTTCTTCTGCTCTTCCAAGAAGAAGGTAAAAACAGAGATGCAGCTGCTGAATTTAATACAGCCTTAAATTTGTATTTTTTTTTTTTGTGTAAGGAAGGAATTCAGCGGACTTTCTACTTTCTTCTTTTCTCAGATGAGATTTCAAGGCCTCTGTGACAAACATCATTTCAGCTCATATCATTTCAAGATGGAAACAGACTCCAGTTACTCACTGTTCACTTCGCCGCTGCTCAGTGAGAATAAAACCATTTCATTGTTTTCCTCTCTCTCTCCAGATAGATTGATGACACGGCTGATAATTGTTTGCCAGGTTTGCAAAAATGGAAGGGTCCTGTTGTAAAACTGTCATTAAGGGGGGGAAAATAGTGGCCCCATTGCGTAAGCCATTCCAGCGGCTCAGACAAATACTACTCAACACATGGAATGACATTTTGCGTTGTAGGTATAAAGAGAGGAATTTACTGAAGCAGTTGAATGTATACATTAGAAGCAGAGGAATCTCATGAACCTGTACTTATAAAAAAAAAAAGAAAAAAACACGTCTGTGGGGACGTATCACTGAAATTACATTGAACTGGAATTCCATTATTTTACACTGTGTATTTAGATGATGTAATGTCACAAAAGACCGGCATGAACACTTGTTACTGACACTTTACAAGACTTTGGAAATATGAAATATGGCACCTGAGGGGGAATCGGTTACGCTTATAGCCTCAAACTATTCCTCTGTACAGTCTAACCTTTTAAAAAAGTTCTAGTTTATGTAGCCAAATATCACAAATAAAAAAAAGTGCTTCAAGGGGGTTTACAATCTGTACAATATGTCGCGCCCTCTGTCTTTTTACCTTTTGTATTTATATATATATATAAATCCCCTCTAGAATAATGGTAAAATGTAAGTAGCCAGAACACCAGAAATCTGCTACAGGCTTCCAAGCATTCCCAACATAAATGGATGAGGGGTCCACAGCTGACGGCAGCAGAAGGAGCAATGCTGTGGCGTCAGAAATCACACTATAGTCGCGTAAAAAATGATTAGACCATCAAGTCATAAAAAACGATGATTATGAAATCAAGTATTAAAGCCTGTTTGTATCATGTGTTGCAATGCTATAGCTATTGATGCAAGAACTTAAGTGATTTTGGTTTTGATCAAGAAAATAAGGAAAATGGATAGATATCAGCTCTGAAATTAAACTCTTATGAGGTATTTTTTGTTGTTGTTATTATTATATTTGTTCAAATAAATGTACCTTTACTTGTACCAAACATGAATTTAAAGAAAACAAAGGTGGTCTAATAATTTTTTACGCAACGATATGCTGTTCTTTATATTGTTTTCAACACTTGACACAGCTCTAAAAGAAAAGAATGATGTTTTATGATGAAATGACGTCAATTGTTCTGCATGGATGACTTTAACTGTGAGGCTTATAACATATATAAAGTTATTATGTAATGTTTGTTGATCCACAGTTCAGACTAAACTGTGACCTTATTGTGACGACTCCCAGTTTATCTTTAGTGCAACTACTGATAACACAAACCATATAGAAATTAAGGTGATTTGTGGTTTTACTGTGGCTGTTTTCTGTCTAACACAGAGCTAAGCTAACAGAGCTACAATGTAAACTATCAGCCGGCTGATCATCAAAATAACCAACTATTGGTTTTTCATTTAAGAAAACTGCATAATACCATAGTACAAATGTGTGTGGTACTAGCTTTATAGTTTATTCAGCCTGTGGATATGATTCATTGGTGGTTTTTGGTTTTAAGTATGATCTGGTACGTGACTTTCACCTACTGTTGAGTGTTTGGAATATTGAATACTATTTATAAAGAACCACTAAAACCAGCCAATTTGGAACAAAGCTGAACACCTGGAGACATAGGACAGGTGTGGATTTGTGTGGTATTGACTTGAAACTTCAGAAAAGACACAGTCTGAGTACACCGACATGAAAAATTGGGTAGAAAGTATCATTTTTAGGCATTCATCAGAAAGGAATTTTACACTGGAGATCATTTTTTTGGATTTCTTTGTGCATATTAGGCTAGTTATTCTTTACCCCTCAGAAACCCCTGCAAATCAAACACACACTCAACTATTTACCTCCCTCCTTCCTCCAATACTCCTGGAAATATCACAGTTTACACCAGAAACATCGCCTTATTTCCTCTAAGGCTGAGAACTTGTACAATGCACCCACAGTACCTGACAGAAAGTGTTAAAATAGCTGCAACGCTACAGTGGGCTGATGTGCAACAGTCAGCCTGTCTGGATCTGTTATAAGAAGTTGTGGTTTAACACCTGCATTGAGTTGTCAGCAGCCAAACAACACCTACTGCGCAGTAAAAGGGAGAGGTTTCATATGTGTAGGCATCTGAGCTACTGTGATTATACCCTCGGACACACACACGGCCATTTTTTAACAAATACAACTGCTCCTTCACGGACATGTTAATGCAGAAAAACCCAAACATCCACCGCCGACCTAAAAGATCTACTGCTATAAACTGTTTAATATGTTGATCCACTAATCCTATCAATCCGTGTAAATAATTGGCGTAAAATGCAGTTGTTTTTTTTAAAGACTCCCATGGATTTTTGTTTATTTGTTTTTATGTTTATATAGGCTAGCCTTTAAACACCTCCATACATGTTCATTCATTATCCCAACTGGCTTTATCCTCATTAGGGTCACATGGAGCCCATCCCAGCTACTGATGGGTGGAAGTGGGGTACATCCTGGACATGTCTTTAGTTCATCACAGGGTTAAACATATAGAGACAAACAATCATTCTCACATATGGGCAATTTAGATTAACCAATTAACCTATCAGTGCACGTCTTTGGATAGTGGGAGGAGCCAGAGTACTCTGTGAGAACCCACTCAGACAACTCCACATAGACTGGTGTTGGAATCGAACCCAGGACCTTCATGTTGTGAGGCATAAGTACTATCCACTGCACCCAATACATGTATTCATTCATTCATTTTCTGAACCCACTTTAACCTCATTAGAGTCATGGGGTCACTGCCTTTCCCAGCTACTTATGGGTGAAGGCAGGATACACCCTGGGCACCAGTAAACCAGTAAAATAAATATATTATATAAAAAAGAAGAAGAAGTGATAAATCACTTAAAAATTGGTGAAATCCAGAGAGAAATGTATTTGGGAACTGCAACAAAAACAACACTGGGTTTTTATGGATTGAATGAGTGCTAAATAAGAGCAACTGGGTAGCTTAGTGGTTTACTCCACTGACTTTATATGGAAGGTTGGTGGTTCAAATCCCAGGTAGGCCCTTGGGCAAGCCCCTTTACACTATACATACCATAACTTGTAAGTCCCTTTGGATAAATGTGTGAGCCTAATGTAATAATAATAATAATAAAAAAAAGATAATTCAAATATGTAGATGTGAACATTTTCATATTGTAATTTTACTTTTTTCACTCTAAAACATAGAGAAAAGTTTGGAGTTGACATTATTTATATATTATTATGTCATTATTTTACTGGTCAGGTCCACTTCAGATCAAATCTGGCTGAATGTGGAACTGAAAGTGAGTTTTACACCCCTAGTGTAAATCATCCAAAAATACTATGCTACTGTGTTTTCCCCAAACAAACACAGACATTCAGAGAAACAACCTTTGTCAGTTTCAGGTTGAATCGATGGGGAGGCGGGTGTTAAACCACTGGATGTGATAGATGACAACTGACAGCGTCATGGACACTTGTACCAACATGTAAAACTACACTAGTACCCAGAGCAGAGCATGTATAAAAGCACATTATATGTAACAGTTGCACTTCTGTGTTGTGTATAGTACCACAGGATCCGAACCACTTCCAACGCTTTATATAATGCCTGGTAAAATTATACAGCTATAGTCTCGTCTCAAATTAATTTTCACACTGCGAGTCAAAATAAAATGGGGAAGTTCGCAAACAACACACGTCAGTCATACATAAACAAATAAACACACCCACACAAAGAAAAAAAATCCCTTTTTAGACATTGACATGGTTAACCAATACAAAACCAAACATTATGCAAATAATACAGCAAAACATCTACTTAAATATGAAACTAAGATAAATAATGTAAAATAATGACAAGACTGAATAAGTCCACTTACCAGATTGACAGCACAGCAAAACTGTTAGGGTTCTTTTCCACTTACATGGGATCGGCTCGTCTCAGCTCGACTCGTTACTCCGACACGGCACGTTACTTCCGTGTCGTCTGCTCAGAGTTGCCGAAAACTCACTCGTTGCGTATTTTCTCATCTGTATTTTTACGTCCGCTACCAAAGACTGAATCTACATGAGCGTCTGTGGTGTAGTTTTATTCTGTCATCGTGTAAATTCGTGTTTTGATATTCACTGTCTACTTCCGCGTCTGATTTTTGTAAATCGCGGGTCACAGAGAAAACTGTCTGACCAATCAGTGGTCTGCAGTGTCGTGACGTCAACGTTTTGGTGTCGGTCCCAACATTTTGGAACCTCGGCTACCTGACTTCGTGTCAGCACACACACGAACGGAGAAATTCCCCTGGACAACATTAATTTATGATGGGGTATGAAGAAAATCTGCACGGTC
>JAPSES010000030.1:11330555-11346591 GCA_029822895.1 Maxillicosta whitleyi | reverse complement strand
AATCAAAAAATGAATGAAACTATGGATGGAACAAATATTATGAACCTTATTGTGGCACTATGTAAGTATTATGTGGTTAAAAAAAAAAAAAAAATGTGACAGTGAATGTGTCCTGGAATCAAAACTTAAAATGCTACAGTCAAATATTACATGTGTGACTGTTTTTGTTTTAGTTTTTTTGTTTTTTTACTTTAGAGACGATGTCAGAGCTGCATCTACGTTTCAGTATCATCATATAAGTAGTAAAAAACCAATGATGAATCAGATGAATTTGTTCCAGATTATGAAAATTCACAAACTGAAAACTGAATGGCAAATACATTTAGTGTAGTCAAATATTCATTCACTGGAAATTATTATCTCTGCCTTCAATAGAACTTGTCTGATCAGTCATGTTTCCTTTTCTGTCAGTACGTCTGAAAAAAGGAAGTTGAATTATCATGAAATTTGGCAAAGGAACAGAATACATTTTGGAGAAAATCCATAAAATGAGGCAAAGGCTGTGATGCTTTTGGTCTTTAAAAGTGGAAAGTAGTTTAACATTAGACAAACAAACTCAGAACTAAAACAATATGTTACCATTATCAGGTGAAATAACAACGTGAAATGTTATTATTTGCGATTTATTTGTGGTTTAAAATTGGAACAGGGAGAAGAAAAAGAAAAGACTACTGGCCTTAGAAAAGCTCTATGAATGCCCTTCCATACATTCATTGTACTTAAGCCTATCGCCTACAGTAACGTTTGACGTGCACCTTTTTGTTCCCAGCACATGTCTGTATTTCTTCCTGTTTGCATACAGGAAGAAATAACTGGTCACATTGATTCTGAGTCTGAGACCAGGCACAATACAACAGTAGTAGTTCTAAACTTAGATTATAATCACAAACACTGTCCCTCCCTTCATTATTCACACAACCACACAACCTCTTATGTCATTTTAAGGGAAATGCAGTTGAAAATACTTAATTTACCTCTAAGTTTAAAAACTACTCTCATTCAGCAATCCATGTCCTTCCATACATTTGTGCTTGACTATTGTACTTTTTACTCATATTCCACATGAGGAGAATCATACTGCTGGATACATGAACGTGTAAGAGGCACAGAAAGAATAATGCCATGGGCATATCTGCTATAAAAAGGAATATTTTTTTAAAAAAGGAGAATTTTAGTGAGTGCAGGAGGCAGTTAACATAACTTAGTTGGCTTGAGGAGACAAAAAAAGCAGTCGATTTCTTTATGAATCTGTAAAAAGCATAGAAAAAAGAAATTAAAAAAAGAAGCATATTCTCCTCCCGCTCTACCAGCTTTCATATTTCCTTAAAGTGAGATACTAGAAAACTGATTGTAATACCTGAATATAGAGTATATTTTATATGCATCTATTCACGACAATTTTAAGACATAGTTTTATTCACCTTTATATGTCTGACGAAGCATTACACAAAATGGACTTTGTGTCCCATATTAAGGTAAAGCGTCCTACAATAAGATGCTATAAACCCTGCTCATAGGTGTAGAAAGACAACAAAAGAGCTCTATGTAATAAATCTTATTCTCTCTTCTCCTCTATTGTAACTACTTTATGATCACTTTATCATTTTATTTTACCTGTTGGCATGTGTTAACAGGTAAAAGCAGGTAGCCGCTGTACTATAACTACATATTATGATTTATCACTGCTTTTGGTGGTTTCATGATTTCATGCTTAGAATGTGCTATTGTCTGAGATTTGTGACTTTACAACCTGAGGACAAAATTATCCTGATCATAAATATTAAAACAATATAGATATTATGTTCTTTGATCGCGTCTAAAGCCGGTTTTATTCGACTTTAGGATTGATATGACTAATAATTGAGCGGGTAACTAAATATTCAAAAACACTACGTAATCCCAGAGTACATTGCTCCACTGTCTGCATTACCTAATCCCATAAACCATCGCGGGGGGGCGGGGACATGGCTAGTTGTCAGAGCAACCTGCATGTCATTAGACATCCCCCGCCCTACAAATCGTCTCCAGCCAATCAGAAGCCGTAGAAATGACATCATTGTTATTTTCAGTAGAGCTGCAGCTTAGAGGTGGATAAAGTTCGTCTCCACGTTGGAAGTGATAGAAAGTATTATCCCGAATCGGGCACTGTTTGGAGTTTTTGGGAAGAAAAATAAATCAAAGCGGATACTTGAAGTGTGAGAACATTAATATTCGGAGGCGGAAGAAGGTTTTTTTTGTTGTTGTTGTTGATGATCGTACAGTTCGCAAGAGAAAAGTTTTCTCGGGACACAAAGTTGTCAAGTGAGTTGAACTTCAACAATAGCCGGACTCTATCACAAGACAGCTCCGAGGAGGCAGTCACAGGACGTATGTAAACGGGACTTTTTTACGGAGAAAAGCCCTCCCTCAAGGTGATTTAGAAAAAACAAACTTTATGTCTAGGAAAATGGAAGCGACATTCTACGACGAAGCCGTGAATGGCTCCAACTCTCAGCACGACGGGCCGGGAGTGTACGCGTTCAACCCGAAAACCCTCAAACAGACCATGACGCTGAACCTAAACGACCCGAAAAACTTCAAACCCCAGCTGAGCGCCAAGGCCCTGGACATCCTCACGTCTCCCGATGTGGGTTTACTGAAGCTGGCCTCGCCTGAACTGGAGAGGCTGATCATCCAGTCCTGCAGCGGGCTCACGACGCCCACCCCGACCCAGTTCGTCTGCCCCAAGAACATCACCGACGAGCAGGAGGGGTTTGCCGAAGGGTTTGTGAGGGCACTAGCTGAGCTTCACTACCAGCAGCAGATACCCCCCGTGCACCCTGACGCACAGACTGGGGCGAACAACGGCATGGCATCCGGCTCCGCTGCGTCCGAAAGCGGCGGGATTCCCTACAGCTGCACCGTGCGCACAGAACCACCGGAGTACACAAACTTGGGCACCTTCAACCGGGCCGTGGGGTCTGCGCCTGCACCTGCCACCGAGAGGCACCCACCTTCAAGCTACCCAAGCGCCCCACCGGCCCACAACCACATGGACCACCAGCTGGCGGCGGCGCAGCACCCGCGGCTACACGCGCTGAAAGAGGAGCCGCAGACTGTGCCCGAGATGTCCGGCGACACCCCGCCTCTCTCCCCCATCGACATGGAGAGCCAGGAGCGCATCAAAGCAGAGAGAAAGCGCATGAGGAACAGGGTCGCCGCGTCCAAATGCCGGAAAAGGAAGCTGGAGAGGATCTCCCGGCTGGAGGAGAGGGTCAAAAACCTCAAGAGCCAAAACACGGAGTTGGTTTCCTCTGCCAACGTCCTCCGGGACGAGCTGGCTCTGCTCAAGCAAAAGGTTATGGACCACGTTAACAGTGGCTGTCAGCTCATTTTGACGCAGCAGCTCCAGGCTTACTAGACTGCAAAAGGAAAAGAACCAAGGGACATTTCTTGGGGACCAAATGCAGCTTAAAGAGCCCCTGCTCATCCTTGCATGGGGGGTCTCAGTGTCTCATTTCAGTTGTCCACCATACTTTCTGCTCAGGCTGCATCCATTAAGTTTCTGTAGACAAAGACTATTGAATTGTGACTGACAGGATACTTGTAATTGGTCAGTAATTGTGACTAAGTTAAAAAAAAAAAAAAAAAAAAAGCCACCAGACTTATTGCGCAGACGCACACGGCTCTTGATATGAGCTGGTAGATAAGTCTTCATCTTTCAGGCAATTTTACTCTTTATTTTTTATAAATGTTTCATCCAAGTGTTGTTTTCCGTTAAGGCAGCATGGCATGTGTCCATACTTTGCCTTAAGATGTCAAGTCATTTCGGCCTGGGATAAAGACCGTCTGATCCTGTGGGGGTTCAAGTTGCAAATGGACAAAAATACAATGTGAACCGAGCCTTGCCCTGCATATGTCCCACTATGTCTAAGTAGCAATTAATGCATATAGACTTGAGTCAAGCACTGAGTATCCCACCAGCGACTTTTGTACAGAATAACACTAACATTTCACACCTTTTACGCAAAGGGACTTTTATAGGTGTGTAGCGTTTACTGACAACTGCCTTACTTTCTTAATCCTTACCTTGATACGACTTTGTGATATAGGTGTAACTAATGTTAGACCTGAAATAACACTTTGTAATAATATTTGTACGTTGTATTTTGAGCACTTCAGAACTGTACATAAAATAAAACGTTGGACACGCGTGCGTACTTGTGTGCCTCCTGAATGATAAATGAGCAGAAGGCAGGTTTATAAAAGCATAATCAGAGAACTGGATAAAGTGTTTGTTATTGAAGGAACTGGGACGGACGGGATAGTGAGTCACCAGTGGAGTGTGTGGCGCTCCGGTTGGTGGAGAAAACGCGTCCGCCCATTGGACAGCGGGGTGTCGGAAGTGCAGCAGGCAGCCAAATATGGGAAGAGGTCGTCCGTGCGCACTGGGACGGGTGTGTGCGTCTGAATCACCGTCCTCCCACTTACAGCTGGTGATCCTTAAGAGTCATACGAAAGCATAGGTAGACTTGTTTACAGTGTCTGGGTGCTAGTTTGAGGTATAGGGGAAATATTTACTGCAAGTGACCCACATGTACAAAAAAAAAAAAAGTTTATTATCAAGGTTTGCAATATAATTTACAAAACAAGATCTGTGTAGAAAAAAAGGACAAATACAAATTTACACGTTATCCTCAACTATAAACACAGAACAAACATGTTGAACAGGATATCCAAATGCACTGAAATGGTACAAAAAGAACCTTCCTTTCACTAGCAGCACAGTCAGCCAACTCACAGGGCTTAATCAGATGAAGATTTACAGAATACTTGCTGCCTCTTGTGGTATGAGTGGAATATCACAAGAGGCAGCAATGTGTGACGGTTTCGAAAGACCCTGCACAGGTGATTTCACTTAATACAGAGGTTTGCTGTTCAGACCTGTACAGATGCTGCTTGATTGGCATCTTTGTAGCACTTCAAGTCAGAACATTGTTTCTGACCTGATGTTTGTTCAACGACATACTTTATTTTAACTCCAAACATTGCTGGTTAGAGATCTAAT
Organism: Maxillicosta whitleyi; assembly: GCA_029822895.1. Taxonomy (NCBI): domain Eukaryota; kingdom Metazoa; phylum Chordata; class Actinopteri; order Perciformes; family Neosebastidae; genus Maxillicosta; species Maxillicosta whitleyi. Next base: position 11,341,544 of record JAPSES010000030.1, on the reverse strand, counting down.
CACCGGACTCAATGAAAATCAGTCAATATTGCAAAAAAAAAAAAAAAAAAAATTAAATGTGCAGAACACTATCTTCGTTCACTTTTTATCTATGGTTACAGACACCGCGCTGTATAATAGTAGTAATGGGAATCGCATTTTCATTCTAATCACATAATAGGGAATTTTCATCAGCTGTACAGATACCTCAAGCTCCACATAGTTGAAAATGCAAAAGCAAAACAGGTATACTTATAATTTGTGATCTATTAGCTGCTAGCTGAAGTTGACTGTTCATGCTGTGGCCTCCGTCCAACTGTTTTGTTTCATCCTGCTGCATCCTTCATCTTAATGCACAACAGGGACTTATAAGGTCTTCAAGTTTTTTTATGGCCCATTTCCATTTGGGGATTGTTTTTGTGTTTGATTCCAGAGAATACCCTCAGTCCATATTAGTGTGTCTCAGCTGACGAGTACACCATCCTTTGCAGCGAGGCGTTGCCGGTGTACATGATCCTGCTCGAGTTCTTCGTGGCTCGGGTGCCAGAGCCGTGACAGAATGCGCTCCATGTTGAGGGCATACATAGTGTGAGAGGGCATCACACCATGGTGAACCTGTATCAAAAGGAAACGTTACCGCTGACATTAAAATGTCTGGATATCTTAAGGGTAAATGACAGTGGGTTAGGATTAAAGTAGAAAAACGTAGGACACTTTGTTATGAATACTCTTTTTACTGTAGTAGTTCGGCCTGGGCCTATGGAAAAATCTTTTAAAAGCCGACTGTCTTTTGTGCAGGATTCAAATGGTGAAACATTTATTAGCAATATGAATACAGAAAAATATTATCGTGGTGGCACCTCTTACATTGTCATTGCAAACCCAGTTTTTATTGTAAGGACTTTTTCCATACGTGGCAGTGTTATAAATGGTCCACTCCTCTCAATAGTGTTTAGTTTGGAAGTAGAGGAGATTTTTTTCTGTTTCAACATATTCGGTTAAAAAAATATGGACTCAAGCTAGGAAAATATCTGAGACAGAATGTTAAGTACATGACTTGCCAACTTGGCAAGTCAGAAACTTCTAAAGAGTTGAATTAGAATTAAAAAAAAAAAAAAAAAAAAAAAAGGGTAAGATACTTAAGTATGTTTCCCTTACCTGTAAAGCCTCAAGAAGGTCAAACATGCTAATTGGAGGGAGAGGTGCTGGGAGACTGTCAGCAGAACAAGCCAACAAGTGAACAGCTTGTTGTTCTGCTTCATCAGGTGACACTTGAGGTGGTGGTCCGGCAGGGAGAGAAGCGCTAGGAGGAGGACTATAAAAAAAAAAAAAGAATTAAAATCACTGTCAGCTGGCTGTAAACACTATAATAATAACTACATGCCATATCAAGAATTCATAAGAGTCCCCACCATTCACTGACACTGTGGTAAGCAGCAAGGCTGTTCTTCAAATACGGCTGAGGAGTGACATCGCAGCCAAAAGCGTAGGGGAAGTGGCCGTCTCGTAAACGGTAAGCTTTCCTCCGAGTTATTACAGCAGTCAGGACATCTTTCAAGTGGTGCTGAAATAAATAGGAGTCACATTTTACTTAATCTCCTGGATAAATACAACTGTCAGTCATACTTAACAGTTAGAGCTTCTGCTCATGTGAAATTCAGCATCGATCACAAAACAAAGGTCAATCATGAAAGCCAGACTAAAATGAGCTAACCATGAAAACATAACTTCCTAAGGTTCTATTGGTTTATACTGAAGATACAGATGTGATTAATTTCCTAAAGGACAGAATCTCCTTCAAGTGCATTCACACCCCTTACTAGAAATGATAGTGTGTTACCGTTTTTGCTTTTCCTTTCTAAAATATCTACAACTCACACATAACATTAAATTGTGTTCTCACCCCTTTGCTGGCACAGTAAATTAGGGCTTTACAAATAAAATGAATGTCCACTTGTCGATACACACCTCAACGGCATAAATCATGGTGCTGACAGAATCTTCTGTGATGTTATCCAACCCCAGTTCAAAGGCGGTTACCATCATGCGAGCCTCAAGCTGGCCTCGTGTCGGTAGCAGCAAAGTGTGTGCACTGAGACGCAGCTCTTCCTCCTCTCCTCCAACCTCCCGTGGGCTGAATGGCTGAGCAGCAGTCAGAGGGTTCTGAGGCTGAAAACGGTGCTAAAAAGGAACAGACAGGACAAGGAACTTTACATTTTTATTAAATATTCACATCCAAGTAACAGTCATAAAGATTATTATTTTCTGTTCTTTTAAATGGATGGTTGCTCTGGAGGAATTACAAGAAAAGCAATAACTCACATCAAATTTTTGTCTTGAAGAACTTTTCTTCTTTCCTTTTGGTTTGCCAGGCTTTGAGGCAGGTCCACTTTGCCACTGTAATGGGGCGCCCTCTACAGGAAAAAAGTGAATTTACTTCAGTAGGTTGTATATCCAAATTCATATCATATGGCCATTGATCAGGGGTCAATTTATATGCTTTCTGAATGTATAATATAGCTACTGTTGATTGATAAATGATATGATGCAATTTTTACTACAAGGTAATTAAATTTTTAAAGAATACAACATCTGAAAATGTGCATTATAATACCGAGAAAAAGAACAGCAACCAACTACAAATGTAAAAACAAAACACAAGCTCAGCTGCAGGAATACTGCACTATAAAAATCAAAGTACAGTACCTGGTGTTGAGACGGTGATCTGGCAGCGGGTTAAAATGGCCAGGAGGAAATCATTGTGAAAATGGACTGCAGATAGGAAGCAAAGGAAATATAAAACAAACAGGATGATTTCAGATCATCAGAAATAAATAACAACAACAATAATTAGTAACACTCACCATTTTCCTGTGCCAACAGACGACGTGCCTCAATATCAAATTCTTCCTTGCTGATCTTTTGTTTGAACCATAACTTGAGGTTTGCCCAATAACTACAAATCAGAGACAACACATAAAAAATAAAGTTACACTGGATGTCTTATGCAACAATTACTTTAATATATTAATTATATTTACATGTTGTAATATAATTAGATTGCTTCATCTGTTAAGTTTTAAGTCCTATTACACCTTGACACCGCTCATTTGTGCTCATCAGTCTTTGCTCTCTGTCTCACAAATTTAACATCCAATGATGAACAAGCATAGTCACTTGTTGGCACCAATACAAAATGAGTTTACCACCACATATTCCCACTGATGTATTCTAACCCATCTAAAGACTCATTTATTTTCTTTAATCTTTTGGATATTTTCATGAAAACATACCTGATGGTAGAATTTCTTGTATTTTATAAAATCCTTGTGTAATGTTTCCTGTATTGTGATCGACAGTCTACACTCTTAGTAGGAGTTACTGTTTTATCTTTTCACAAACTCTCTCTCTCTGATCTCTCTATGAAGCCCTGTGGTCAAAATTTGTATTGGAATGTGTTTTATAAATATAGTGGCTTAGCTTTAGGCGTCTCAATGTGTTTAAGAATACAGACGTAGCATATTAACGATATAAAACAAGTTTCACATCTTCCCTCTCCACTTTTCTTTTAACTTAATTGATGTCCATATAACGTTTACGCAGCTAAAATGGTATAGGGATGATTGTATCCGATAACGAACAACATATGTAAACGAGGTCATTCTCGTTTGTTGCGTAAGTAAATAACATCTACTGAATATATGCAAATATATACTAACACTTGTAACTAAGTAGGCTTGCTACCAACATTAGCAGATAGTAGCATGTAGCTAATGCACACATCGGAATTATTAAGTTAGTAAAATACTTTAAGTTCTGTAAAGAAATTCACACGGAGGATATACTGCTGTTAAGAAAAACACACACAAACGACATTTCACTTACTGTTTGACATTATCACCAATTGCATCAGTTAAATTTTTCTTTGCAATCTCCAGCTCGCTAGCATGGGTTGCCATTGCGTTCCTGAACGTCTTGATTGCGTCATCAACAAGCGACCGCACTAACCAACCACAACACCCATGACCCACCCACTCAGCGGTATGTATCACTAGCAACTTTGTTATTGTATGTTTTAATCTAATAATTTGATTATATTGCATCAAGTTTACTGTTTTTGATTTACCAAACATACTATACTTAGGACGTATGTATTAAGGAACACCAGGGGGCGCTGGGGTATCGACTAACTAAAATTATATCAGAATGAACTCGATGAAATAGCTGGAATTGCACCAGTCAAGAACAGATATATTAAAAAATATCTGTATGCGAAGAGTTACAATTAAATAGAATAAAGGGGAAAAAATCTAACTACAATAAACCGTAGTGCAATTAAAATATTGTCCATCTAAACCAGATATCACAGCATATTCAGTAAACGGTATAATGTTTATTTATTTAATTATTTGTAATCGTCATTGTTTCCCATTTATCTTTTCAAATTTAAATTTAAACACTTCTATTTAACCGTTTACCATCCCTAATATCATAGCAGTTGACATCCTGTACAGAAAATGTATTCAGACCAATACAGAGTTGTAGTAAAACTATTGAACCACTAGATGGAATCATTGTATGGTTTAGATTTTGTAGAGCCCTATCCATTTTGTCCATCAAAGTTGAAATATGGAAAATACATCAGTGTCAATCATAGGGTTCTTCTGCAAGTTTTCCCCCAAAAGAAAATTGCAGAAGACAGTTCCCTCATCAGTATCAAGTGCTTCGTATTTAAATAGAGAGGTTTCTTCAGGACACAGTTGCATGTTTGGACTGGAGTGTTTGGCTCCTGTCTGCTGAATTTAAGCTGATGATATGAGCGTAGAATTCTGGACGAGTTGAATTAGGGCAGTCTCTCTGATTTCCTTCCACTTTGAAGATTACACCTGAGATATTACAATAAGATGAGAAAGCCATTTTTAAAACCACATATCATCTAATCACTCAAATGCTGTGAATTCTGTGCCACAAGGTTATTCTCAGGCAAATAGATGACTTTCTCCTTTCTCCTAAATGTATTATTTCTGCTGCTGTCTGTCTTTTTTTTCTACCTAAAACATTTCCTTTATGGCTCTTTGTTTCATATTTGTCTAGAGCAGGTCTGTGCTGGGAGGCCCTTTTGTCTTACACTGTTTTAACTATGATGTAAAAACAGTTGAGAAGTTAGGGAAATTGTTCCTTTGGCTCTGTCTCCCCAGGCGGTCATGAAGCCTTAAACAGACCTCCATGACTCACACCATCTATCACAATAACTGGAATCATATATCCAGAGCACACATATACATTTAACAGTCAAATAAACTACAACGTCCTCTGGTTCACTGACTAATGCTGACTCCACACTGTTCTGAGATCATCTTTTTTTTTTTTCCAAAGAGACCCATTTTAACATGTAGGGTTCTATGTTTGAGTGTAGAACAAACAAGCATTATATGGCAACCGCAAGAGCAATGAAAACCATCTGAGTCCAGGGTCACTAATAGACATGTTTAACAGATTAAATATCTGTTAATAAGCAGCTGAAACGCAGGGTGCACATTTTTGGATCCAAAGTTCCTGTGTTTATGTCTGGATTGTATTTGGTACTTATATTGACTCTAGTATCCAAAAGATCTCATTAAAATAAATTTCAACATTGGGATCCTAGCACCCGTGTGTTTGCTGCACAACTAAATGAAATATGACTTTACTGTACGTTTTAGACTAATAAGGGCGAGTGGAAACTTTGGCTGTCTACTGCAGAATGAGCCTCTCCAGATGCCTCTAAATGATCATCCATCTTCAACAAGTGTCTTTAAATCAGACCACTTAGTAGTAGACTTAGTTATGGAGTTATTTAATTGTCACAGCAAGGGCAGAATTTAGTCATGGTGCTTATTTTTAAAGAAAATACCTCCACATCCTCTCTGTTGATTTGCTGCTTGACACTAACTGAGCTTTTGTGGGCTAATGAGTCACTCTCACGTACATTCCTCCAACAGCAGATGTCTTTTAGCAAACAGCACCAAGAAGCATAGCCAGACTCTTTTAGAAATCTTCCGAGCTTAGTGCCATTTTGGTGGGGAAATCAGTAGACAGCGAAGCTTCACTCGGTGACAAAGAACGCTTTCACCCCTGAAGTCTCCAGCCGTTCTCAGAGGACCACACGGCTACAGCGCTGGGCCATCCCTAGTTTGCCGGCCAGGTATCCGAGGTGGTACAGGTCTGAGTGTGGTCCCCTCACCGGAGCCAAGGATGTCACCTTCCCAGCTCCAACTTCTGACAGAGCAGGACTGTGGCTTTTGCGGCCTAATCTTGCATTTCCATACTCCCGTGAGGCTTTTTAAAATGTAAGGGTTCAGTGTGTGGTCAGAGTTATTGGAAGACTTTAGTTACAGCTCCTGTGGTGACGGAGCATCCCACACTGGCAGCCTGTGGGGTGGCTGCATTCAATGTTTGAGAGGGAGACTTGTGACATGTTCAATAACCTGGACTAGAGGAGTACACGTGTTTGGATTAGCTTTTCAATGACACTGTTGAGATGAGGTTTAAGTGGCTGCAACTGAATTTTCCAGCTTTGTACGAGCTAGTAAAAGGGCTTGTGTGGCTTAGGGGAGGAAATTATATATTTTAATGTAAACTATAAACATATTAGTATTTGCATTGCTATACAGTAGTACCACATAACCTTTACGCATCCACCCTTTCCATGGAACACTTCTAGTTTTCTTATTTGCTATGTGGCTAAAGCATAAATTCAAACCTGCCTCAAGCTTAATTCCGACTATAAATTTTATCATAACCCTTAAATGGGTCATGTGTAACCTAGTGGATGTTAAAAGGTTAAAATACTTTAGGTGTTTTGTTTCAGTAGTGAGAGAGATTTATAGCATTCTAGATCTTAGCTTGAAGACTCAAAGCAGGGCAGGACCTGAAGGTAATAAGTTACCATCTACAGTACAGTGTTGAAGTCTCAGGACCAACATAAGGTTTGTTTGGTTAGTAAAGTTCCACTGATCACACATAGGTATTTCTCTGTATTAACGTCTAATCTGGATACATGTGAAGTATGTACAGCAGTAAAAACCAATGTTTAAGGGGGAAAAAACACATTCTATAACCGAAGTGGTTGATTTAAGGAAACCATCCTCTGCACTTAACATATCTTTATAATATGAGATTTGTTACATTGTTTTTCTGATGTTTTATATCAGGTTTTATTCAACACGTCAGATTTTTAAAATTTATCATTATTATTATTTTTTAATTTTTTTTTTTACAATTTTGTGTACTGCTTCATTTCATGCGGTCAGGCGTTAAATGAAATAGTAACATTTAGAACCCATTTAGTTCAATATTTGGTGTTTATTTTAACCCTTTACAAACTGTTCATTTCTTTAAACCAGGTCAAATTTAACCCAGACCCAGAATTTCCTCATTGTAAATGTTTAAACCAAATGTTGAACTACAGATTTATTTGCAATGTCTACATAGACTATCCCACATTAATATAAATGTAATGGTTCAGAGAGCAGGAAGAGCATATATTTTTTTAAGTTTTATAAACTAATTTTTTGGAGAAAAACATCTACTGTCACACAGTATCATGTCCTTTACATAACACATAAAAACATAAAAAGCTGTTATGATTTATATATAAAATTGACATGAACCACATGTAGTATGTAAGTAGGCTATAACATCTTAAAATATTTTCATTTTTGTGTATTTTGGCCAAGTGTAGGAAAAGTCGTCAAATTTCAAATGTTTACAGTATTTTTTTTTTCTTTTTTTACTATTGGGTCAAATCTGACTAGTATGTAAGGGTTAAAACTGTCAATATATTTCCTATGTTTTCTTGTATCTGAAGAAAATTCAATAAGAAACTAATGTGTATGTTCATTTCAACCCTCTAAAAACACCAATTCTAAACATGACTTAAGACTTCTGCACAGTTCTGTACCGTATTGGAAAATTATAAGCAGTTGTAGTGATTTTCTGGAAGGTTAGATACAAATATTTACATTAAATCCAGGATAATCTGTGGCGATATTACAGCATCTATACTGATTAAATAAACGGGCATAATCTGCCTTTTAAAATCTTCAATAACAAAGGCATATTAAAACTGTGAGAAAGGAACTGCCTTCAGATAAAAAAAAAATTAAAAAAAGGCTCAAATAATTCAGGTTGTGAGCCAGACTTGAAATGATGACTTACCCAGTCATCCACCAAAATGTGTTGCCAATTAAAATAAGACGACTCACTGATTTATTCATGTCTCCCAAAGATTTCTTCAAGGCAACATGAGACAACTCATTTTAGTGCTGAAGTGAGATTTCCTTAATAATGCCAATTGGAAAACCTGTGTCCTTCACTTTTTGACTTATTATCACTTTGAATCCGCCGTGTAAAAACTATAAACCCTCAAGATGAAACAATAACTCACATGTAATCTTAACTAACCTATAATCAAATCAATAATTAAACATTTATAGTATCTGACATTATTATAAAAAAAAAAAAAAAAAAGCATGTTGCAAAACAGGAATGAATCCCAGTGAACATGTCCCCTGAAGTGACCTCAAGTGTTCCTGGTTTACTGACTGTTGTTTTGTAACATTTTTCTGCCAAGTATTGTGACTCATGTGTTTTATTCCAGCCTTTATTGCTGTTTAAGTTCGACACTGTAATGCCATTTTATTAGACACAGCTTTTTTACATGTCAATAAACATGTTTCCTTGTCCAGCTGGGTTTGACCGGTATTCCATTCTGTTTTTTTTTTTTTTTTAACTTTATAAAACCTTGTTTAATAGCTGGGTGTGATGGCCATTGTGGGTAAAACAGCACAATATGAGGGTCTATTTTGAGCTGAGACACCAAAGGATGTTGGTCTTTTATGTGTGCTGTGGAAAGAGTGCTGTTGTTCAAACCAAGCCCACCAGTTTCAAGCCAGTGGTCTCCGCTCCCCTTGGGATGGTTTTCCCAAAAGGATGCAGCTTTCCCTCCATGCCAGTGATTACAGAGTGCAGGTCAATGTGAATGAGAGATATTTTAAAGAAAACATGCAGTTAAAGCACTTCTGTGTGGAAAGAATGTAAATTTCTCTGTATTTAAAAGGAAGAGGGGGGGAAAAATAACTCGGAAATTTGGACTGATTCCATCCCAAATCATCCCCTCCCCTCTCCTTTTCTTCCTCCGTCTTGTCTGACTTTCAGCAATGTGTTTCTCGTTGTCTGTCCCAGCGTCTATAACTCTCAACACGCTTGGTTGGCATTTTTTTTTGTGCTCATAAACCACTCAAAACAAAACGTAATTCCATCTTTTTTTCTCTCAACATCGGCCGTCCTTCCCTTGGACTCGCACTGAAATTTAATCAACATCTAAATGAGAAAAACATATAACAGCATTTTCCATACGTTTTTAGTCGTGCAAGCACACTTCAGGAATGATTGTCATATATACATTTGAGGAAATTAGTTCTATTTTAGGTCGGATAATTTACTGTTCCCTCAGGACACCAGGCCCGTTTCATTGTTATGATAAGTTAATTGTACACATATATTATAGTTTCTGGTCATCTGAACAAGGACAAAGTATTTAAACATACAGTATAGGTCATTTTAAGTCTACGAAGGGGGAAGCTACAATCAGGACTGTTTATGTGTAATCAAACATACATAAAAAATATTCGTTAGCCACCTTTTTCCAACAATTTACAGCACTTCCTGGGGGTTTTTCAGATCTGGAAGTGGATACAGAGTGTATATAGATCTAAATATGAATTAACAAAATGTCTTTTCCAGCTCCCAATTCCTATAGGAAAAGCAAAATACCATATATGAATGTTTTACCCCCATATGTTCATCTCAGCGAGGTAGGAAGAGCTGCATCAGATCCTGACGTATTAAACCTTATGAATGAATTCAGCATCAATGAAAGCCTGTTGTGCTGTTGCACCTCCTCTGAATGGGGTAAAAATAATGATGATAGCACTGCTGTTTCTAAAGCAGAATAACAGCTTGCATTGACTAACTGCATAATATTGGCTGAAGTGCACAGGAGGTCCTTAATTTGTTCACCATTATATATGTATTTGGCACTTAAAGGAGCTGTATGATTTATAAATAGTCATAAATCCCTAAACCCCTTTACATAAGCTCCCATTATTATATAATAATAACAACACAGGGTCTGTGTCTTTTACAGGCGGCAGTTCAAGTCACCACTGATTGTTCTAAATCATCATGGATGTAGTTCTTGCATCTAGGATCAACCAGTTACCGTTGATTTATAGTCACAATTTTTTTTTTATTATGTTCAAGTTTGCGCTCCTCTGTTGCCTCTGCGCCAGCATGGTTTATGATTTCTCCTCAGTCTATGGGCCTGATCATCAGGCGAACAGTCTTCATGGAGTAGAAGCCTCCTCCGTAGTCAGCCCAGAAGATGCCATCTTGGAATTTGCTGCGGTAGACCCCCCCGTTGTACCAGACACCGTTAAGATTGGTTTGACCACAAGCGTTGTACCACCAGCCTCCTTTATGGAAATGGGCACAATTACCTGTTGAAAGGCGAAGCAAAATAACGGTCAGTTTGCAGATAGTGGACTCCAGGCATCATAACACTGTCACTGGCTTACATTTGTTTGTTTTTGTGTCTTTAATATAGCGCTGTACTCCACTGCTGCTTCATTTCAGTTTTATTCCATTGGATTTCCTTTAATTAAGAGGAAGTGAATATTTCAAACTGGATTTTACATGAAAAAAACCAAACAAACAAACTAGGAATTAGTAGAGGAATATTATGTGTAAAGTCTTCTTGTTTGTGACATGAGAAAACATTCTGAGTATTCATATTCATTTGGCAACACTAACAGAGGCCCTGACCCTGTATTGGGAAACAGCGGAGTTTTTCATTTGAGGATTGATTAAAAACACACACACACACATAATGTTGTTTTTGTTCACAAAACACAAAGAAAAATATTTTCTTTCTTGTGCCTTCCTGGATAAAATCTGATCTTCATAAAT
>JAPSES010000030.1:11303306-11330455 GCA_029822895.1 Maxillicosta whitleyi | reverse complement strand
TTGTTTTTGTTCACAAAACACAAAGAAAAATATTTTCTTTCTTGTGCCTTCCTGGATAAAATCTGATCTTCATAAATTATTTTTCTCAGACAAACTATCATCAAGTGAGTTTATGCAGCAAAAATAGTTATTCAGGGAAGATTCTTAAGGAAACCTAACAGGTAATAATGTCAGGTTAATATTCAACCTACTCTGAAACATGATTATCACCTCCACCAAGGAAATGTATGTGTTCACTTGCATTTGTGTGGTAGGTTTTGGGCAGGATACCACAAACAAAATGCACCAATTTTCATGAAAGTCTGTGGACAAGCAGGGAAAGTGGCAGAATCTGGAGCTGTTTAACAAGTTCCTTAACACTTTAGAACCCCAGGCTGACTTAAAACGGTAACAGATGAATACAAAAGTACACTGATCGGTTTGCCACTGTCCTACCTGTGTCATCTTCTGCAAATCACATCTACTCCCTACGACACATGGTCGTCACAACCCCTTACAGTGAAAACATCCACATTAAAATCTATCATTGGTCAATCATCTTTTCAATATGCAGCAATAAATTAAATTGGAATAACTTTTTAAAAATTACTGAAAGTGGACACTTATTCCAATTACTGCTTTTGGCAAAATTATTGTAGACATTTCAACAGACATATGCTGCTCTGAGTAAACCTCACCTAACATATTATCACTATAATGTCTTTTATATCTGTTTTATGTTCTATATTTTTAGTTTTAATCACTTTGTGTTTCTTGTCATGTCATTTATAATGTCATTTTTGTGTTCTTATGTCCTGTGAGAACCTCAAGAGGCTTTGCCTGTAACCAGGTCATTATTGTTAATAAGAATGTTTTCCTTAATGACTTGCGTGGTTAAATAAAGGTTAAATAAAATGAATAGGAAAAAAAAGGTAAAAGAAGGAAAATGTCAATGTGATTTGTGGTTAATTTGTGGTTTAATCATATTGTGGAGCAGCAAGAAGAGCAGACTATTGGCCTCGGTGGAGACCCTTATAGCTTGCAAAATGTTATGAGAGTTTAGGTTTTTTATTATATGTAACTAACAGAGATTATAAATTGAATAAACTCAATATCAGTTTAACTTCCTGATAACCAGAAAAGTGAAGGTGTTGGCTTGTTTACATGAAATATTTGCCTTGATTGGAATGCAACAGTTACCCCGAAAGGGACTAAGCAGTTGAAAATGGATGGATGGATGGATGGAATGCAACAGTTTTTCAGATACATTATTATTATTATTATTTGTTTTTGTTTTTTTTCCATTTGTCTGCATTTATTCTCATAGTTAGCCACCACGAGAAGGAGTGGAAACTTTATATGAGATTGATGCATATTTTATTCTTACAGCCAAATGTTTTAATATTTAGTGCGTGACCATCACCAACCCTCCCCGGGAACTAATTATTATTTGTTTATTTATTTATTTTTATGGAATGGAAAGGGTAAAGCTGTGAAACTTGTCCGTTGTAGGGGAAATGCATTGCTGGGTCTAAGGAGGACATGATCAAAAGTCATTGCATAATTAATCAATTTAAATTTTAGTTTCCTCGACCATCTACCTGAGAAGGCATCCTTGTCTCGATCCAGAGTGGTGAACTGTTTCCCATTGTGGCTGGTGAGGGAGTCCCCGGCGTTGCCCTGGTAGGTGCCCAGGCGCAGACGGTAGCCCTCACTCTCCGGCTCCAGATGGAAGCTGTTGTACTGAGCGTAGACCTTTTTTCCCATCCAGTCCTCCAGCTCCACCAGTAGCTTGTAGTCCTCCTGCCTCCCCAGGTTGTAGATACCTTCCAGACCCAGCCAGTATTCACCGTCTATGTTGCCAAAGCCACTCTAAAGCAAAGGAAAATTAAAAGGCAGGTTACAAAAAAATTACAGGAAATAATGCAAGCTGTTTGTTGTGCGGTTCCCGGTGGAGTTTAGAAACACGAGAGCTGTTTAGAAACATAAAACGTACATGTGGAAGAGGCTGTGGGAATGTACCAGTACAGATGAAAATGTCTGTTTTGATGACATGCTCGTCACGGTTTAGTAGTTTAGACATATGACGAAAGATCAAAAGAGAAAAACCTTGTTGCAGAAGAATGCCACCCTCTCTTTGAAATTCCTGAAAAACATGTTGTAGTATTTATGCTGGAAAATAAGCATCGGTCTTCAGAATTCGGGTTCATCACTCAAACCTCACAGATCTCTTGGATCACAGCTAATGGTGAAACTGGCCTGGGTGCTTGTACGGAATAACCACGAGCAATCTATGTCTGGCCATGTGCCTCCAGAACACTTCGCCTCATAGAGAAGGTTGAGGTTTGTGATTGTGGATTAGCTGGTTGAGCCAGCAGATGATGAATGATGTAGGATTTCAGTCCGGGGCCCTCCTCTCTGCTGCTGCTGCTGCTGTGTGTATGTGCATGTGGTTGCTTTGTGGGAGAGCAGGGAGGCAAATCAATGTTGAAGAGCACAATTTAGCTTCCAGTTACACATGCACAAGCCCGTCCAGGCTGAATGGAACACTGAATCACCAAAGCTGCCAGCAGTGATATACTCCATCTCAATCTCATTGAGCTTTGATGAGAAGGCCTATATGGTGTGGTGCACTAAGCCAGCCAGCCACCCATCCAGGAAGGCAGCATAGTAGTAGCGGTTTTGGAAAGAAACCCCTGCAGATTGAGCTGTGGAACATACCTTCCTACTGGGCCATCTAATGTTTCATAATGGGAATCTCAAACCAAGTGACCTCGGACGAATAGCGCTGCTGACAGAGCGTTATATTTAACAGTAAGTGAAAACACAAGGATCCTAGCCCAGGAAATGGTCCCAAAGACCCCAGATGGGTCATATAACAGCACCACTGTTGTGTCTGGATAAGCCAAATATTCAGAGGGTAGACTGGGAGACAAGAAAGAAAAATACAAGAGACAGGGCAGTGGAAGTGTCACTGTCATCACCTTATAGTTATCCCAGTTCCTGAAAAAGTTGACTGATCCGTCTCGCCTGCTCTGGATAACAGTCCAGCCTCCGTTGTCGATATCCTGTTCACACCAGACCTGCACAGGCCTCTCTGCTTCGTCTGGTTTGATCAAGTACATGCCGCTGGTGCTGTGACCGGCTTCCTGAGCCTGAAGGCAGTCTCTGAAGGGGCCTAAAAGAAAACATTGGAGCAGGAGGCAGGTTGTAAGAAAGACAGGGACCAGTTGGAAAGTCAACAAACAGTTGGGCTTTTGCAGATAAAATCATCACATCTCTTTAAAGAGATGTTAATTTATATCAACTGCTGTGTGGTGAGCACTGAGGTTCAAGTACTGAGATAATGCTATTAGATTACATAATATCTTGTCATGTAAAGTCAGTGTCTGGGTCAAAACAAGCAAGAAAAATAGCAAGAAGGAAGGAAGGAGAGAAAGTAAGAGAAAGCACATTTATCTAGATCTACAAAGATGTGCCTGTCCTGTGTTATAGCCTTCAAGCGACAGTGGAGAATAAGGCTAATTAAGAAATTTCATTTGAGGTCAGTAAACCAAAATAGATGTCTTGTTAACCCACGGCTTAAGTGGGTAATGTCTGTCTTTCGTCAAGGTAATTCTCATTACGAGATTTTTAATTACAAGCAAATGTGCTGCAGTCAGTTTATTTAAGAGGGAGTGACTTCCACCTGGTTAATAATACAATAATATCTACAGTACGTTCATGCTATGCACACGCTCTACCTCATGGTTTGCCTGGATTTTCTCTAGGTCTCACATGCAATGGAACAGTCTTGTAAGGATCATTTTCATACACAGCTGCCCTGAAATCCTACACACTTTATTATTCTTGGACGAGGGCAATCTAAATGTGTCGGGAATTTCTGTTGATGAGCGAAATCTCACTGGTTAGGCCTTTCTATGCTTTACTTTAAGTCCCCTACCTCAATTGAGACGTTACAACATTTTTATTTCCATCCTGGTTTGTGTTCTTTCTCTTGAGCAGGGAACAGAGTTCCAGCTGAATTTGCAAATCCCTAACCTTTGAAAATGAGGCCACCAGCCCACCTGCAGCTGCATTCAAAGTCAGCAATTATTATTTTGTTTTTGTTGGCTTGCAAAGTCATGACTGTTCTACATTTTTGTGGTTCTGTGTCAAGATTTTGTTGATGGCATGAATGCAAACTGATGGATGGATGGATGGATGGATGCATGGATGGATGGATGGATGCATGGATGGATGGATTGATGGATGGATGAATGCATGGATGGATGGATGGATGGATGGATATTTCACTCCCTTTCTTACCTTCAGTGCTAAAGTTTCTGTTCAGAGGTTTTTGGGCTTCTAGGGTGCTGCTTGTGGGAGATGGTCCAGAGCGTGAGCCTCTTTCTCGTGCGAACCCCCGAGTGTTGTCTCTCTGGATCTCATTGGTGAAACGTGGCACATTTACAGGAATATTCTCAGGCACCACCTGCACCAGCGGAGGTCCCAAGGGTGGCTGTTCATGTCTGCGGCTGTACACCTGCATACACCGTTCTTCCAGCGCACCAATCAGTACTGACTGGTTGTTCACCAGGGCAGACAGGGCTGAGTATTTGGCTTCCAGTTCCCGGTACCTGGAAGTCAGACGTAATGACTCAGTGGTGGCGTTAAGGATGCGTGTCTCCAGCTGTGCCAGCTCCAGAGAGTTGTCCCTCTTCCTGATGATCTCATGCAGGAGCTGCATGTAGAGCTGAGTCACCCTGGAGTTCATGTTCCTGCTCTCTTTCCTCAGCAGCTTCATCTCATTCACCAAGTTACCATCCACGTCGACCACAAGCTTCAAAGTCTCCATCTCACGACGTTGTTTAGACAGAAGGTCACGAACTGCAGCCACATCCAAACGCGTCACTCTGTCTTTGTCGGTTGAAAACCCCCTGGCTGCACAGATGGGGCCTGTGATCTTTTGCTCAGGTACCAGGAAGGTATAGGAACACTTTTTACTCTCATCGTTGGCATCTGGAGCTCTTCGTATCCTTGAGAGGATGGGGTGCTTTGTGAGAGCGTCACTGCTGCTCCAAAGAGACAGACTAAACAGAATAAATAGACTCCACACTCCAGGTCCCATGGTTCCTCTACTCTTTATCACCAAACAATCCAGATCTATATAAAAGAAAGATGAAAAATATAGTTAGTGGTATTCTATACTTTTCTTACTGTCAAGAGCCCATGTAAAAACACTCAAACCGCTGCATAAAACTTTATAACTTCCTTACTTGGCTGAGGGAAGTTAGCCCAAAGTTCAATCGTTTCTTCTCAGAGAATAAATCTTTAAAAATACAGAGACATACTATGTTGTGTCATATTTTTGACGTTTTACAGAATAAAATCAGGCTTGTGTCTTAAACTGGCCCAGGAACTTAAAAAAGACATTTTCCTTTTCCTTAACACTCGCTTTATGTTTTTTTGTTCAATTTCCTACCAGGCAATTTACCAGAAGTCGACAATATTATGCAGATGTTTTCTTTGCTTCTCTAATCCAATATAATCCAATATAACCACTCTGCCAGCAATGTTTAAATAGCAACAGCTGGCATGGTACAGAAGAGGGCTTCTAGTTAACAGTCAACACAAAGCTTCTGCTTAATTATGAAGTAAGTGATCATTAAAACATAATGGGAAAACTAGCAGATGATGCTACTGTTATAGAGGAGACACACCTGGTTTCAAACATCGAGTATTGCAATTGGTGCATGGCAAGGCATGCCTTCTGTTTTCCTTGTGATGGAATAAAATTACCGCCACCCACTCGCCACAGATCTGTTATCCTAACTCATATTTTTAAATACCCTCTCTTTCATTACGTATCAGGTGTCGGGTGTGTGCAAGGGCTAGAGTCTGTTTTTCATATATCTGTGGATCTCCCGGCTTAGACCTTCATACTATGGCTTTTCAGAGTACCTGCACTGACTTGTGTGAAGAAATAGTATGTTAAAAACCTCAACAAATGATTTGACCAAAACAGAAAAACAGAATCACATCCACTGCCTCTACTGTACCACAGATTCATGAGCCTTATCAGTAATGAGCAAATGGTAAGAGTCGGCAGGTGGTTATGATTGGGGCTCACTGGTTTGTTTTAACTCGTGCCACCGCTGCCTGGCTGATACCACAAAATAAATGAGAATTTGATGAGAAAGAAAAGACAATGATGTGTTTGAGAAGCAGCAGGGGGAGCAGGAATCCCTGATCTATGAGTAATGTTTTCTGGAGTCTATTTTTGGAAGGAAAGCTTGTGTTCTGATCATATTGGTTTTGACAGCACAACGAATAGAGCAGGGGTTGGTGACGTTCAAAAATGCATGCTAAAAGAAAGATCCCTCCTTCCATATTCAATAGCTAAGCTTGGCTCTGGGAGAGGAGTTGCTGGTGCGCCAACCTCAGGCTGATTTTGGCAGTCGGGCCAAATCCAACCAGAAGGCAGTCTGGTGGATATGGCCAAGGAGGCTAAATAACCTTCATCTAACACTTCTGACAGGCACACAATATGACCCACTTCATATCAGAGCTCATCAAAACAAATCCGCTAAGGATTCTAACAGATGCCAAGAAAGCAGAATTAAATGAATCCAAGACAGAGACAGCAGGGGCTTTGAATAATTTCTGTGGTCTCCTCTTGATGTTTAGTTGCACTGAAGAGTCCTGACCACAGTTAATGGGACAGATCCAAAAGCATTACCTAAGCTCGAACTGCTGCTGTAGCAGAATAGTACCCTTTTATCATTGTCAGGAAAAAACATGCTTGCTTCAAGGGAAATATAAAATATAATTTTTTTTTTTTTTTTGCGTTTTCAAAAAGCACAATAACTTATTGACAAAAAAAAAAAAAAGACCAGGCTGAGCCAAGATTATTTTTAATAACCATGTTGTTTGTTAAAAGTAAAACCGCCCTGAAGTCAGAATTTTCCCATTAAAATGAGAAACACGATTTTGGAAAACAGTAAATCTGCAGTTTATTTTTTTTTTAATACAGATTATAAAATATCTAAGGGCAAAGGAAAAACCATTTTAAGGAAAACGGGCCATGTGTCAGAGCTCAAAAACACCTTGGCACTGTCAGTTAGTTATTATTACCCAGAGAATACTTTTTCCTGTCTTTCTGTAATCACAGGTCATCCCCCTTCATAGCTTGGTCTCAGCAATTGGCCCGTCTACACGTCTCCAACCCCACAATATGAATCTCACAGGGCCTGGTCTGACAGGAGTGACAGTGTTTACACAGAGGCTCACTGCAAGTCTCCGCCAGGGCTGTGAATCTCATCGGCAGTTATTACCACCAGGTTTCTCTCTGTCGTTCACACCCTGCTGGTCTTCATCAAGTCAGCCACAGCAGCCATTTTCTGTTGACTTATTAAAAGGGTATTTTCTTCACTCCTTGCTCAGAGCCAAAACCTGTTCAAATCCAGCCACCTCATCTATATTAATGCAGTCTTTGCAACTAGACAGGTCAAACTTTGCGGTGGTTGGTTTTCCCAGCCCAGGGGAGCAAGAGGACACTGCCAATCAGCTCTCTGCCTTTAAGTGGTACCACTAAGCTCTAATTAACCATTACCATGCTCCTCAAGTGAAAGATTTTTCACCAAAATCCTACTTAACTGGAGTTCTACATGCAGTAACAGCTTTTCATTTTAGGATTTTTTATTTCAATATACAGTACAACCAATATAATGAACAGTATATTGCACGTCTGAAAAAAACAAAACAAAACAAAAAAACTTTTTACATTCTAACTTTGTTGTGGTTTTAGTTCTGGCCAGGCAGAATTTTACGGTTGTGCCAATTAGCCCACAAGTTATTCTGATGGTGCCTCTGATTACGTCCGTCTGCTTAGGGGACGACATGATGCATGAGGAATATGATTATAGGGTTTATATTGGACGTACTCATGGAAACTGGAAAAAAACAACAACCTCACACTATTTGATTTGTCTTTAAATCGATATGAATGACTTCTAAAATGGATTCCACCATTTATTACCATTTTAAAATAGTTAATGTTTTAATTAAATAGTCATTGTTACCTTGGATTTTATCAATAATCTGTGATGCTTATGATCTCTGCAGCTTAAATACATGTTCCTAGCAATCATATGTGATGTTTATAGGAAATTAATAGCAACAAAAGTCCTACCCGGGTCAGTGAGCAGTCCAGGAGGCGATGTCAGGACCCAGCTCGATGTCTCAGTTGTCTTTCCTCTGAAGGCTCATGCTCTCCATTCTCCTCGCCTCACTCTCAGTCTCCCCCCGTCTTTGGTCTCATTGAGAATGAAGGCCTGCATACAGTTATGGCACAGGCAAATACTGTCCACTAGGAGAACAGTAGAGGGTGGTCCATTTGCAGAAAGAGGGAGGCTGATGGGATAACTTTTTTTTTTTTGGTGTAGCTTAAGGAGAGGGAGACTTGGTACTGCCTACCTCCTCTGGTGTCATGTAGAGTTTAGAAAGAAACGACAAACTCCTCCTAACACTGCAAATGAGAAAATAAGTGATGAATCAGATTGGCTGGGAGTCAGTGGGTATGGGGAAGACACTCAAATCAGTATAGCTGTCATTGTTTAATTCTCATCAGGTCTTGTTTACAAGCGTAGTTTGTCTCCCACACATGCAATTTGTCAGCCTTACAGAAGTTGATGACAAGGCTGTTTTCTTTCTTTCGCACACAAAGAGCCATTCTCATCTGTCAGCTTCATTCATATTGTATTACACTTCTCTGGATTTACTTACTCTTACTCACCAAACTGTTTTCTATCTGCTTGAATCTAACGACTGTCTGATCCAGTAGCTTTACCATTGTAATAATAATAATAAGAGGCCAGCTTTGGATGCGACTGCTCCTCTTGAGTTTGCTCCATATATGGGATGCATGCATGTGTCTCTTACAACAACCCAAGAGCCATTGGCAGCTGTGTTTATTTGGTTATGAGGACAATATGCAGAGGGATTTGCAGACAAAAAGAACACCCCTCAGCTAAATGTTTTGAGTTGAGGAGGAAGCGCAGGCTTTGAAGCAAAGGGATTCTCTGCATGGGGAGCATACTTCACCATGTGGGAGGACAGTTTTGCTTATGTACAATCAGGCAGGACATCCATAAAGTGTGTGTGTATGCGCAAAAGCGTGTGGGTGCTTGCGCATTACCAGTGCATGTGTGAGAGCATTTGTTTGTGTGAGACTGTAAGAGTGTGTCTCCGTGGCAGCGCGTTGTATAAAAAAGTCATCAGATTGAAATAAATTATAGAAAGTGGAACATGTGTTTGTAGTGGAACAGCCTGGAAAATAGGTCATATGTGCAATTCAAACCCACGAAAATATGAATGAACTTCCTAAATCTGCTGTACGCCGCAAAGTTAGAACATGTCCGCATTTGTTGTATGTCTATGTTTTTTGTATAAATCATTTACAATCAGTTTGGATATGTGTTAATGGGTAAATTGTAGCCCTTTAGGTGCTACTTTTTCCTTTTGCCACCCATGCCCTATATATACACTTTAATATTCTATTTTTCAAATACAGTTTATATCTTTATACTATTTTTAGTAGGCTCACAGTTAGTATTCAGTGCTGACACTAAAATCAGCAGTGACACATTATCAGTCCCAAATACTCTCTCTGTGAGCCCCTCCTTGTGGCAACACAAGTTAACTACCCTCTGCACCTTCACAGCTGCAGGTACATTACTTTTACAGATGTTTTTCTGATAACACAACCTGCTGGAGGGAGACAGATTGTAACCATAAAATGTCATATCATAGCCTAAATCTGGCTAAATGTGTCCCTAAAGGGCTGTCACCTCTGGAATGTATCAACAGACACACAAAATAAAATATTTTATAATAAATGTTAATTAGGGGTACTGTCAATTTTACAGTATCCATTTCACTCATATAAGGTTTTGCACTTTTATGACATATGATTGTATGCTTTCTTCTTTCTGAATGTAACAAAAGACAGTGGTTTTGTGTCATATATCAACTTTCATACCCCGTACTGGAACTGTATAAGTTGTACTGTCCCTGTTTAGAATATTAAAATTCAGACAGTTTGTATAAATATGCATTGTTTTGGTTAGGTCTTAAAAGTACAACAGATCACCAGAAATGTCAAAATAAAGAGGGCACACTACAATATTTCATGACTTTGTGAGTTATGGAAAATACACATGTGCATAAAATAGATTACAGATGAGAAAAGTGAATGTGCTCCAGGCTGAATGTATTGGGAGACCCAGTCATTGTCAAAGACTGTACAAATGTAGACCCAAGCCCTATACCATAATGGAGGGACCACAAACTCTGTTAAGTGGATGGAAAAAGACAGAACCTCCCTCATGTCGTGCTTTTCTGATCTTGGAACTGTAGCCTCAACTTTTATATAAACTGATAGGTGGGGAATGTATTTCTTAAAATGGGCAAAAATGGGTTTGGAATCATTTTCATTGCAGGTAAAAAAAAAAAAAAAAACACAAGTCAAAGACAATCTCCACTGACAGGTTGATTTATTACTATCCCATGAATGACATATTTCTATAAAAAAAATACTTTGAGACTATTGAAAAGGACAGATTAAGTTTATTGATCCATATAGAGATGATTTTTGGTAAAACAAGTCTAAAAATAATTTTTAATATCTATGTGGCTATTTATGAGATACTTGTGTGTGTAAATAGTTATTGACTCATTATCATTTTCCCCAATTTTATTTTTATTTATTTATTTATTTATTTAGTGGTCTGTGCTGTGACAAATGACACTTAGGCATTACATGTTTTGTATAATAATAGTATAAAATCGCCATCATTTATTAATTTGAAGGAATTATTAACCGGTTCCAACCTGAACAAATCAACGTATACCTTCAATGCACGTGCAGTGACGTCATGATTAATGGCCAATAGGAAGTGGTCACTCTGACTTTCGACGACCGATGGCTGTGACTAAAAAACAAACAGAATGATCTGATGTCTCGTGCTACATATGGAAGAAAACCACGGATTAAACTAATGGATGCTGTTAATTTAGACAAAAGATTGACTTGAGCAGTGCTCGTTTCACGCTTTATGTTATTATTATTATTATTGTTATTTTTATTTTCCTATCGACCGCTCACTTCACTTTGAAACCATGGTGAGTTCAATGACCCCCGTCCACTTCGATCATAATACATGCCAGTGTTTTATTTACGTGCAGTCTGACAATGACCAGTGTATAAAGGACCAGTTGCTTTAGTCCACTTTGCCCTGCACAGACCGCTTGGATTAGGTGATTTAAACGGGCTTTACTTATGTGCAGTTCCTCATCTGTTGCGGATAAAATTAGACTCTAACGGTGTTAGAGATCCTGTGTCAGTGTGGATCTGTTTAACCCCGAGGAACACGACTGAGACAACTGTCATGCCCTATATGTATTTAATCTGAAAAAGCAAACACCTCTAAACTTTTAAAGAGCATTGCTGCATAGGTGTGGTTGACTGCATTCTGAAAATAAGAAATAACACTCAAATAAATCAGGTAAAATACTATAATCATAATTTACTTGTGCTTCCTGGGTCTCCACTGATTAGTGAGTTAAAAAAAAAAAAACTTAAATAAAGTATATTTCAGAAATATTTAAGCTATGTTTACTATCATCTTTCACACTGAACTGGTGGAATTACAAGTAATAATGTTAGTTAATGTTATTTTTCCTCATTTGAGTGTTGACAGAGTGAAAATAGCCTAAAGATTTTGGATCTAACACTGCAAAAAATAACTAACAATGTGAATATTGAATCCAGTAATTGATTTATCCATATCTGCATTGTATTGGAATAAGACTAGGGTTTGATACAGCACTCACTTACGATACAATACTCTATTAAATGATTGTTTGATATATTTTTGGATACTTTTGAGTATCTGCATTGTAAATATCAACATCATCACTGCAAATTGGGTTCAGAAATAGCTTGCATGCATATTATTTTAACAGAAAACTTGCAGAAAATGCAAATGTGCTGAAAAGATTTGTTTGACTGCATGTTTTATAACTTTTGGACCACTAATCCTATAAATACTTTGAAATAATTCAGGTAAAATGCAATGTCTCAGCTTTTCAGTGGCATCAGATATGATGCATTTAGACGTTCAGAGGCTCCTCAGTCATCGTGGAAGCCATTTTCTGCAGCATTAATTCACCAGTAAAACCCATGCAGTTTGACAAATGACAGTGGTTGTAAATGCATGTTTTTATTTTCGGTTAATAATATATTTTGCTGAAAAAGTCACTTTTGCTTGCTATTTACCTGATCTGGAAATTAAATACAGGAAAATATGTGCTTTTCACTGAAATATGCAAAATACAGAGGATAATATCATAATAAATGATAAATCACTTAAGAGTGGTTACATTAGCAAATAAATCATTTGGAGATCCTACAAAAATAGCTCTAAGGGTAAAAAAAAAAAAGATACCCAACACTTTACAACATAAATATTAAACTTCTACCACTTTTATAAGATGAAAACAGTATGCATTCTGTAGTGTGGGTGACTTGACCCCTTATATTAACTGCATTTGTTTTAATTACACTTCAGTTCCTATGTAATTTTTTCCAGTGGTTGTGACTTCTGCTGATGTATTTCAGGATGTTGAGGGCCCTCCGGCTCTCTGCGACCTATGTTTGGCTCAGGTGTGCCTGAGCCTTGACGTTCTGTGCAGGCAGCGAGCAGACGGCTCCCTCTGCCTCAGCTGGGCCCCTGTCTTTCCACAGGAGATGGCGGACCAGTTACTGCAAATGATGGCAACCAAAGGTAGAGCTCCAACAACATCAATATCAGTAACTATACCGTAGCTACCAAGTAAAAGAATTGAAGGTCAAATAATGATTGATTAACGACATCCTTCAGTTAGTGGTCTTTTTTGGCAAACGCCTTCTTTTATAAACAAAGTCAATCACACAGTGGGGGAAAGCTGTAAACCTCAACATACTCTATCATCACTTATTAGTTCATAGTGAACTGAGACGTTACAGTTTGCCAGGATGAAATGGTAGGGAAAGTCTAATCCACAAATAAAAATGTGGCTAAGCTGATGCTACTTTTTCCAACAACATCACTCTGTTTGCTTCTCTATACAAGGGATACTGAATAACACAACTGTTGGGATTTTCCGAAACTGCAAAGAGCTCCGCCTGCGCCGAGCCTCCATCCGCTGTTGCACGGTGTCTGCAGAAGCTTTCCGCCTGGCCCTTTGCCCTCATCGACTCCAGGAACTAGATGCCTCCTGGGTCTCTGGGGGCCTCTCTGGGGCTAATATCATCTCAGGCTTGGCGTCCAATGCAGAGTGTCGATCCAGCTTGCAGAGATTGTCCTTGAACGGGCTGCATCTGGACTGGGATGCAGTAGAGGAGGTTGAAGGGGCTCGAGTAGGCTTCAGTTCCCTGCGGGGCTTGAGGACGCTCAGCCTTGCCAACACAGACCTGAATGATGGCATCCTTAAGGATATCTGCGCGCTTCCTCATCTGGAGATCTTGGATATCTCCTGCTGTGCTGTCTCCAAGCTCACGCCGTTGCTTGATTGTAAGAACACTCTAAAGTCTTTAACTGCCCATCGACTGCGGCAGTTGGATATGTCGCCTGCTCAGCTGCTCTCTGTTCTCACCCAGCTCCACGCTCTCAAGCATCTGGATATTTCAAATGACCCCTTTGCTGTGGATGACAGTGATGGGAGTGATGGGGATGAGACGGTGCGGCAGCTTCTGGAGGGGAGTCCACAGATCCTCCCAGCGCTCGTTTCTCTAGACGTGTCAGGGCGGAAGAGGATGACTGAAGCAGCAGTAACTGCCTTTGTGAAGGCCAGGAGTGGACTGGTTTTCCTGGGCCTTACAGCGACTGGGGTTAGCTCCTGTGATGTCCTCGCTTCGTGCAAGAACTTAAAAGTAAGGTTTTACCACTAGCATGAGGCCTTCAGTTATTGTCATAACATGGTCTGTAGTTCTGCGTCTCCTCTGGGATTTGACCACATCATAGAACGTGATGGTTAGACGCTTGAGCTTGACTCTTGCATACGTTTCTCATTTGTTTTTAACTTGAGGGTCTGTTTTGTATATTCTCCAGATATACTCACTGCATTTCCTTTCTGTCTGACGTTACTGTTCTGCTGTGTTCAGGTAACTGGAGAAGCTAACGAGAACCAGGTGTGTGAGGCCTTGAGGAGGTACAGAGACAAGGAGTGTTTCATTCGAGAAGCCCTCGTCCATCTCTACAATCTAACCACTGACATTGACAGACCACGAGCAGATCTGCTCCAGGTACTGTACTTACTCAGGACCCTTTTCATGTCTTCTCTTATCTCATCTATTATCATTTCATCGTTTCAGCTTGGGATTCTTGCACTCACCTTTTTATAGAAATGTTGACAGCCCAAAAAAATGTACTTAGTGAATATAATATTTGGAATAGTGGCCAAATGGTACTGTGATCAGTCCGTACAAATCAGGGCTAAACTATTTACTACCATTCCCTCATTTTCTGTTTTAGATTACTTTTTTATACTATCAAATAAACAAAAAATTAGAGCTGTCAAACCATTGAAAATTTTAATCCGATTAATCACAGGGTTGCTCTGGATTAATTTCGATTAATCGCAATTAAATATCATACATTTTTAATCACATTTTATTTTACAGTAGCAAACAAACTCAAGAAAAAAGGAAAATATATGCACTTATTGTGTTTCAACAAAACCACCTGCTCCATGTTGGGTTTTTAAAACTCAAATTTCCCGTCCAAAGGACCAATGTGCTGTTTAATGTCCTCCATTTTTATGGGTTGGATCTGCTGCCTGTCACCACTGGATAAACTGCTCATTTGCAAATATACTGTACGACGCTGACTCTACTTGTAAACTGCCCCAAATGTGTTGGCAGAGACGTTCAGAGTCATTCAGTAACGTCTTTTAAATCACTTCTTAAAACACATTTTATAGACTTGATTTTACGTGACAATGTCCCTTCTTCATGTGGAATATTTAATTTTACCCTCTTTTGGTTATTCATTTATATTGCCATACATGATGTTATTTTATTTCACTCCTAATCGGACTGTCATGTTTTCGTGTTTGCTCTTTTATTGTGTTATTTCTGTTTTAGTGTCTTTGCTTGTATCTTGTATTCGGCTGTTGTGTTTTTCTCCTTTGTCTGCCAAAGCACTTTGTAAACTCAGTTTTTAAAGGTGCTATACAAATAAAATTATTATTATTATTATGTGCTGCAGATGGGTTAATTGGGTTAAAAATTTTAATCAGATTAATCATGATAATGGATTAATCTGTGTTAATGTGTTAATTTTGATGGACCTAAAAAAATAAAAAAATAAATAAAAGCATGGCCAAAAAATGCAAATTAAAAACCCAGACACCATTATGTACTGAGAAAAAAAAAAAATTACTAAAAGTGCCTTTTTTTCCACATCTCACACATTTTTCATATTTAGTAAAATAAGTGCTTTACTTAAAATGTTTCAATATAGTATTGATATTCCAAATGTTCAACACACTTGAAGCTACCAAAATTATACATGCGTTAACACTTTGTAACCACAGACTGCATCACTCACTCATTAAAAACTCATTGTTTGCACATATCTGTGTTAATGGCATCATCAAGTTTTCTTCAAGATCGAAAACAATAACTGGAAAGTACAGTACCTCAAAATAGCATTGTGTCTTCACGTGCTTAGTCTACATTATGTCTCTGTTCATTTAGCTTTGTTTTTTGACTGAAAACAGTCATTAAAATTATAATTCATCTTTGTTTTCTGTACTTTTTGTGTTGTCAATAGCTGCTCTATAGATCACATAGCGCACAACTGTCAGTTTAGTCTGAATTAAGGATCAACAGACAGCAATTTAGCAAAGATAATAACATCACATAATAACTCTATACCTTCATAAGCCTCAATGTAAAACAAACACTGCCGTTTCAACATCAGATTCCATTTTTTTCATTTAGAACTGTGTCCAGTGGAGAAAACGACGACAGCGCTTCTGGCTTTTATCATTTTGTCACTTTCTTTGACTCTAAAAGTTGTTAGCAGTTCTCACGCCATCTGGTCACTTTCTGATGCTTTGGTCAAAGTCCCCACGATGTTAGTTTTCCTCACCATGGGACCAGCAGAGTGACTCACTACTCCCTTTAGTTGTGTCACAAATCCAATGAACCATGGGTATGAATGGATTCAGTCCATATCTTGACGATCTAACACATTGGCATCTTTAGCATACCTTCAGAGATCTTTAATTTTGGTCATTTTTTAATATTTGAAAGTACTGCATAATAGTTAAATAGATATACAGTAGACAATACAGTCTTCGTACACAATTAAGTAATATAATTGAATTTACTTACTATTTAATAAGTATAATGCATTGAAAACTTAACTTTTGATTGGGTTTTATTACTTCAGTGTTATAGTGCCCACTGTTACAACCTCAGCTTTTGTAAAGCTCATTGTGAACATACAATACAACTGAAGTTTAAATGACATTCTAATTACTGTATTTAGACAGAATCAGTGAGAGGAGTTAATGAGGCAGTTTCACATAGAGCCCTTTGGTTAAACTGTGCAGTGTGAGCTCAACTGCCTCGGTGAATAGTTTAAGTAGGTGGTAGGGAGTTGCCCTGTCCCATCAATGTCGGCGCTCTGGAGTTAGGTAGTCTTACTCACAGGAAGTAGTCTGTTCCAATAAGGCTGCCACTGGGTGACTATTACGGTCAGCATTCTCCTCTCCTTCTGCTATAATGTTACAGTTTTCAGAATCCCCCTTACTGCGTGAAACAACCTCAGAGCTTGCAACCACATGCAGAAAATGCCATGTTTTTATGGTTTGCAATGAGGCAGGGCTGTTGGCTTCTTTGGGGCCTTTTCTTTTGTGAGCATTTAGCCATTTTAATGTGAGTTTTATCCAAAACATATGCAAATGTTCCATCAAATCAGGTCCTGACTCTTTTGCAAATGCACGATCGCTGCCCAAGATGAGAAGTTTAAAGAAATATATATATATATATAAAAAAAAAAAAAGATTTGGCTCTATTCCACACAATGATAGTTGATTCTGCAAGACCTTTCTCCAATGCTGCTAGAGATGTTGGTACATGAAGACACACTGTAATTACTACTTTAACAGAACACAAGGAACATCTCATACTGATGTCTTTTCAGCTCTTACATCTCTTGCCGTCTCTCTGAACACTGACAAACACATCATGAAAACTATTAAGAAAATATGTGAATATCTCCTAGGTTAATGCCAGGCAATAGATTGGTTCCATCATGATAACATAGTAGTAGAAAATGCTAGCTAAACTGTCTGAAATGCATCATTTCCAAGTGTCCGAGTAACCACATAAAGACACATTAGATACAGAAAAAGCTATAAAGATCATTTACTGTTTTTTCCTCAGATGAATTAATATCATCTTGAAACTGTTGTGCTTCTGACTGCATCTGTTTTGGCTTTAACCCATAATGTCAGAGGCACCCATTTCTACTCTTGTTCTATGATCCACACCTTAAATAGGCTTTATACACAAAGCATTCATTTAAAAAAGTCAACATTGTTATACAGATATATTTGTAATTCACTTTTGACAAATGTTACTGTTTTGAATCTGGCCATTTATGATATTTTTGTCCATTTCAAAGGAATTCATGAGCCTAAAAATAATCACGAGAACCTAATTAAATATGTCACCATTCAAAAAAAACAGTTAGTTAAACAGTGACAGTTACATATCCAGAAGGAAAAACAGTATTCATTTCAACACTGCCTTTGCACACATCTGGGCTTTTTCTCGATTAAACTCAACAATTCAAGTGGGTGTTGAAGCATGTGTGGTTCTGACATGGACCTCCTGTTTCCTGTAGCTGGTGCTGAGTGGGATGCAGAGCCACCCCTCCTCCCTGCACGTCCAGCTGGTGGCCACAGCATGTGTGTTCAACCTGACCACTCAGGACCTGGCAGAAGCCATTCCCATCAGCCTGCTCACCTCATTGGTCACGCAGCTGCTGCACGCCATGAAGACCTTCCCCAGCCACACACAGGTCAGGAGATGAGTTCCAGGTTATAAATCCATGTGGAGCTGATTTTAGGGATTGTTATTTACAAATTCATACTTACATTTTCACCTAATAGTTGATGTTTTAAAGCTGTTCCATTTGGTTTTGGTTTTTACTGCGTTCACACACCCCTGCACATATAAGATAAGATACAATAAGATAGTTTTATTTGCCATTTGTACACATTCAGGTACATATGAATTATTATGCAGAGGTCTCTCAGAGTGCAAGTATAAAAGAATAAAACGTACAGAAGTTAGTGATATAAGCAGTATAAAAGTACAAGGACAACTGTATGTACTGTACACTCCTGATCAAAATCTTAGTTGAAAAATTGCATGAATTTACATTTTGCATTGTTGGATCTTAAGAAGGTTCCGAGCAGAGTTTAAAATCCAAAAAAAAGAAGTGGTAGTGAGACAAAAAAAAAACCAAGCAATTCATTGAAAACAACTGTTAAACTGAAATAGGCTGTTCGACTTCTTAAAAGTCTTAAAGTTGTGATCAGGAGTGCCTATGATTGTTTAATTTACCAAATGTTTCCATCTTCCCAGGTGCAAAAGAACTGTCTTCTGGCGCTCTGCAGTGACTATATCCTTCAGGATGTCCCTTTTGACAAGTTAGTTTACTTTGTCTCAGTTGTTACAGGACTAACAGTGTGAACCCCTGCTCTGACACCAGCCAAAAATAATCACTGCATCTGTAAAGTGCCATTATAGTGTTTTTCCAACATATTATGATCCAACTAAAATATATTTCTTGTCTTGAAATACACCTGGCAAAAGAAATTGCTCTTCCAGATGTAAAAGTAAAGGGAAAGATCTCACATTTTCCCAACGTTTGTCTGTACATCAGTGGTATATTTTGTAAACCTGTGTTCCTTATATTCATGCTGTGATCATGGTTTAGGTATTTAGCAGCCACGCTAGTGATTAACTGGCTGAGCAGCCACGAAGATCCGACCCTTCAGAGGATGGCGGTGGCTGTCATCTCCATTCTGGTAGCGAAGGTCAAGACACCGCCCGCTTACTTTGCATTAGTGTGCTGCAGCAAAATAGTTTGGCACCTGTTAGCGTCACCTGATTAGAACTGTAACCTGTCCTGCCTTTGTGACGTGGTTTGTGAAATGTGACTGTAGCTTTCTGCTTTCATTTAGATCATACCCACTTTATGTTTTCCCTTAAGAATTTTCAGAGCAGACTCTTTTAGACGGTGCTTTTCTAGATGGATGTTTAGTGAAAGGGCTTTTGACATGTAATAGATTACAGGTAATTAGTTACCCTATCAAAAATGTAATATATAATGTTACTTTTTACGTTTGTTACTTGTGTAATAGGTTTTTTAAACATAGAAATGAACCTCAAACAAACACTGTACTGTACTGTTTGGGCCTTTATCTGACGTCACAAAGAATTATTGCTGAATTTCAATTTCCAGCTCATTGGCTGTTCTGTATTTTGGCTTTTAACTAAAACAATATAGTTCAGTCAATCCCCTTTGTGATCATGAACATTTTGAGTTTTAACTGCAATTGATGTGCACATATGTTCTCCATTAGTTGAACTGATTACAGTTTTTTTTGTAATTATCTAACTATATTTAACTAGTTACTACCTTTACTATCTACTTGTTTTATTACAGTTGACAACAGAAGAGACTGCACAGCTTGGCAAGGACATCTTCATCATGAAGGTGCATTTATACTTTCACAGTATTTAGTTTCAAATCTACAAACTGTCCCTGGCTTAACAGTTGATATGCACAAGTGTATTTCTGGGTCTCGCTCCCTTGCTCTGTCTTTATCACCTGCTTTATTTTCCATTACCTACTGTACATATTCACTGACTCACTGCCAGTGTTTTGCTATTATTGCATTCACTGTCTAACACATATACTCTATAATGGAGGCCTGTATTATTAGAACATTTGGTGTATTTAATTGTTTGAATTTAATTTAATTTTAACTTCATAATGTTCATGAAACATACAGATGGTGTCAATGATCACAGTAAATCTTTTTTTTTTTTTTTTTTTACCCCTAAAATGAAATATTTAGTCATGATTATACTCTGTAAACCATAAAATAGAGCCATCATAATCTTTTAAAAAAAAACACAAAACTGGGCCTATTTAAAGTCAGATCATGTTTAATCTGATGCTGGTGGTGAAGCTTAAGGAACAGCTGTGCGATTCTTTAGAATTTACAAAGCCTATCCTGCTCATTAAGTAAATATAAAATTAAGTTAAAAACACTAAGATTTGTTGTGTTCATTGTGACCATCTGTACGTTTCATGAACATTATTAAGTTTTATCATGTTTTTGAGGCAAAAAAAAAAAGGTCAATATTTTCAGATCTGTCAAGTCTTCTGATATTTTGGCCCCTACTACATATTCAATTACACATGAATTTCAATTTAAGTAGAATATCATCAAGCTTATATTGGCTCCATTTATTAAAATTCTTGTGTTTCATGCAACAGCAAGGAGTACACAGTCTTAAGCAGTTGCTATTTTCCTGTATTTTCTCAAACATATCCACAAAAGAAAGTGTATATTTTCCTGTATTTGGTCACTTCAACATCCCTAAGTATCATTTCTTTTTGTCTTCTTTTTGTCTTTACTACTTGTTTGCGTCTAATAGCAGCTACTGAATATCGTGCAGCAGAAAGCCATGGTTGGAGTGGTGGACTCCACTCTGAAGTTCGCCCTGAGCGCTCTGTGGAACCTGACGGATGAGATGCCCACTGCTTCCCGCAACTTCATTGAGTGCCATGGTTTGGAATTGTATGAGGAGGTTCTGGAGGTAGGAGAACATGAAAAATACAGAGCCTCAGGTGGAGGTCACTTGGACGTATTTTTTTAGTCCGTGCTCTCTGTTTCTTGTGTTGCAGTCCTATTACACTGAACCTTCTATTCAGCAGAAAATTCTTGGCCTCCTGGTGAGTTCACTGTGTGTTTATGCGGTGTTAAGATTGGCGCATCTGTGTTTTTTCTGTTTTAAATCAGTGTTTTTATTGCTTTCACCTGTGTAATGGAACAGCGCTTTGCATTGTCCTGTTTCACTCTGCTGCAGAACAACTTAGCAGAGGTGGAGGAGCTGCACGCAGACCTGATGGGGGAGGACCTGTTGGAGCACGTCCTCACTCTCCTGCAGGACTCCCATTTGGATGTAGGGGTCCGATACTTTGCTGGTGGATATCTGGCCCAGCTCGCTTCCAGACCAGAGGCCTGGACCCTGGATGAGGAGCTCCTCAGCGCCATACTGAAGCAGCTGGTGTGTGTTTTAAAAGTGAAGTTTTGGATGCTGTTTATCATTTAACAGACAGTTAAATTCACCTCTGGCTCTTTTCAAATGGGGTCTTTGTTTCTTTGCAGCATGCCTCCATAATAACATGGACCCAGCTTGAGAGAGAAATGGTCTCCTACAGGTGAGAGCAACCAGGATAGAAGAGAAATAAATCTTTTCACACTCTTTCGGACCTATTTTTAATGCACTGATTTCTGATGTCTATTCAGTTCAACATCTATACTTCAGAGTTGCATAACTCAATTTAAATTGTTTCCATTGATGTCTCTGTTACTCTCTTATGTAACATTTTGCCCAGTTGTTGCTAATCTAATATATATATAATGACTCGAAACTATTTTTGCAACAGTTATGGAAGGGTATATTTGGATATGCTCTGATGATAATGATGAGGAAGACCTAGACAATCCTAATTGGACATTTCACTCATGCAGAAGACCTAAAATGGAAGAAAATGCCCATTTTTTTCCTCCTTTTTAAACCTTGCATAACGTCTCTTGACGGCCGTATTTCAGGTCATTTCGACCGTTTTGCCCTCTGCTTCAGACTTCTCAGCCCTCCGGAGTCCAGCTGTGGGCAGTCTGGGCCATACATCTGGTCTGCAGTCAAAACAGTAAGACACACAAACAGACTACTGTGGGGATGCTGGGAAATGTTTGACTATGGGAAGCATACGGATGGATTCATATGGCACAGAGTATTTTGACTAAATTCACAGTACAGTACTGAGTGTGTATTACATCACCCAGTGAGGGGGAAAAATGATTGGGAGGATTATAACCGCTGTGTAACGTTAAATTATTAATATGGACTCGTCTGGTATATTACATAATAGTAAAGCGCTATTGATCTGTCTAAGACTGTTTTCCTCTCTCTCTCTTTTTCTACTCCACAGCATCTCAGTACAGCTCTATGCTACAGACCGAAGGCGTGACCGAACTTCTTAAAGCTTTGGCTGCACATCCTGACACACACAGTGATATTAAAAGACTATCAGACAGCATCTTGTGTATGATAGAGGAGAGCCTGAGTTGCTTGGGGTCTTCCAAAAGCCAGACAGGGCCTCAAAGCTCTTGATACATGTATGAGGAAATGTATTCTATTCTGTTTTTGGTTATAGAGAGTGTTCAGAGTTCAGACACAGCATAGGAAATAATTAAGGTGTTAAATGTTTGTGTGAATTAATACTTAACAGTGCGTATTTTAAATGGCTCGTATAGAAAGGCTGTCATTGAAAGTATTTATTTGCTTTACAGAGAATAGCTCAGTCAGTGTTTACAGTTAAGGGCTTCTATGAAACTGGTCCCTAAAAACAGGATAAAGGGGTCTGCATGTAACATGATAAAAAAAAAGGACACGAAAATGACGTGCTACAATTTTTAAAAATATCTTATTATTCTCTCAGGTACATTTTGGGAGTGGGATTAATTATGCAAGGCACAGTGTTTCACAAAAATGACCACTGTTGCAAAATCACTCGTGATTTCTATGTCTTTAAAAGGGCCGGTTCTGCGTGTAACACGAGTGGATACAATGGGTTACACATGAAAACTGGAATGAGACTGCTGATTAGTGAAAAACCCACATATCTGGATTAGAAAAAAACACTAGAATAATCAAATTTAACACAGAGTATTTTTATGTATTTTTTTTCAAATGCACTGACATCTAGGTTGTTTTTCCTGTCCTAATTTTGGTCCTATTTTTGGCTCCAGTACTTTATTATAATTTCATTAATTTTCGAAAGGCTGAGAACAAAAGTATAATTCTTTCTGCTTTTATCTGACGTTATCATTAGGTATGCCCTGGGGTTGAAATATGTCTAAATTTATCTTTTACTATTGGGTCTAAAAAAGCTGGTAAAATATCAGGTGCCATAAATGAACCCAGTTTCATAGAAGCAGCCAGTTTTAAGGCTCTGTGATGAATCATCTTTTATTCCATAGTGTTCCACTAGAGGGGGCTTAAGCACTGTAGCTCGGGGCTGTTTTGCCTTTAAGGACTGTTTGTACATAATATACCATGATAGTATACATACTTCCAGGGAGGTAGGCCTATATGATAACTGGCAAGATACCAACATCCTGTATCTATTGTGTTGTTCTGGCTTTTCTGAGGGCCTCATTATAAAACAGTCATGCTTGGAAAAAAAGTTATCTCCCTCTCTCCTTTCTCTCTCTCCCCGCCTCTGGTATTGTAGATGCTGAATTCATTATATTTTATGTAACTCAGCTGGAAGACAGAAGTGCTTGTAGGCATCTACAGAGCCTTTTCTAAGTTGGCCTATTAATAATTCCTTTTGAAAAGTAGATTAACAAGCTCATATGAATATCCCGAGTTGTACCACCGTGTTCACCTTTTAAGTGTCAAATCTCCTTAATTTACATTTTTAAATCCCACTGAGGATCTGTTAAATAAAACATGTCTGCGTGCTCGTGATTCCTCCAGGTTAGTTATCGTCTATTACTAGTGGGAAAGCGTTGTGAAAGCTGAGGCTAGGTCAGCATTTAGCAGCAACTCCAACCCTTAAACATTAAAGTCACTGACGCAGGCTTGTAGGATCAGGGGTCAAGTGTAATATAGTGACCGGGATTTGTGAAGCTGCTATGAGAATATGGGGTCATTAAAATTGTGGGAGTCTTTTTACAGAGGTTGCAGGTTTTTCTATAGCATCAGTGTTTATTTCTACCACGGTGCCGGCCGGGTGTGTACATGGAAAACATTGCATGTGGGGAGGTAAAGTGAATGAAGGAGCCAAAGGGTAATAGGGCAGGGTGGGACATTAATCAGGTTTTAGGTTTCTGTCTCTGCCTCAAAGAGCACATCAATATTCAAGTGACACGTGAGACAGAAACCGACAGAAAGGCTTTAACGTAAAGACAGAAGAGGAAAAAGAAAGACGGGGCATTAAAATGTATAAGCTTTAGTGTGGTTTAAGAGCTTTAAATGTGGAGAATAAGTTCGACTATAGTTGTTATTTGAGTCTGTTTTAGCGTTAGCGTGTAATTATCACTAAGATATGTCAAACCTTGAACACCCTAAGTGGATGGGGAGTATTTGCATATGTTTTTGGTGAGTCTTTATTTTTAGTAAGTGTATATTTTTAGTGTTATTTACTTGGCCCCTGTTCTCAACCTCCAGAGAGCAGCATTTTGCATATCCCTTTTATAGCTCACATGATTGTTCTTGTATTTAAACCACTTGCGAATAAAGAGGGATGAACTAGAGACTTAAAAAAAAAAAAAGAAAAAGGAATCAAACGCAGCGACAAAATTACAGAAATAGAACTGTCTATGTATACAGACATTGAGAGGGACAAAAATAGGGGTTTGTCCAAAAATATCATTAAATGAGATAAATAAAGCTCAGGCTAGATAAACCGGCACAGCTGGATGTAAGAGCGGGCAAAAAGGAAATGAAAGACCCTTTCATGCATTATGATTGTTTGCACCAAAATATACCACAGACCAATTTACAGATTCCCTGTCTCAGTTTGAAATTTCATTGTGCAGATTTTGAGTTGGAGCTTAGTGTGAGTAAGCATCTCGTTATCTCACTCATGCAGCCAGCTCTTCTGGATTAACATAACTGTGAACCAGTCCGGGCACCCACAATACACTCAAGAGCAATAACAACACACCCCTGCTTCCATTAGTGTTTATGTGTGCATGTACCTGCCTGTGTTGAGTGCGTGTGTGCTAGTTTTTGTGTATTTTTTTCAGCTACCGAGGCCTCAGCGTGGATCATAAGGTCCACGTACAGGTTTTTAGCTTGAATGCTAATGAGATATGGCTAACCTTCTAAATACCCAGAGAGCAAAAGAGGGGGAACGCGCATTCAGAAAGCAGGAAGAGAGGTCAAACAACAAGACAAGGCAAAAAAAAAAAAAAAAAAAAACTTCTCCAGGCAGAACTATGACGCATTAAAGGACACACCATCTCCTCTCAAATGACCTTTTATTGCTGGGGAAGGATACAGAGTTGGCAGGCCCCTGAGCCTCATGTGTGCAGATACGCAGTAGCATTAGGACCATTCTCCTCTCTGCCAAGTCGAGACCAGGCTTACTCTTCACCATCAATCAATAGCCACTTTCCCACAGGGCTAAGTAGAGCTTGTCAATATCAAGTCCAACAGAGAACGCCCAGTACGTAAGACAGGATCGAACTCGAGTCATTTCAGCGTTCTGAAATAAATTCTAGCCGACAAATGATCCCTGATGATAATGGGATGTGATAATGATGGAGAAAGAGAGGGAAATAAAACTGCGGAGAACACTGGAAAGTCATCTTTAGGCCTGTAATGGAAACCAGGCACCGCGCTTATGTTTATCCATGTTCCTCTGTCTTAACTTCATTGTGGGTTAGAATTTAAAGCCAAAAGATGACAAGTAAGCAAAAGATAATACAAAGCAGAATGCTGATTTTATATGCTGCCTTTGTTTACTGACGGTTTTTGAACTAACTAAATATAGGTTTCATCAGCTGATGTTCCAGCTCCGGAGCTTATGTTGCATCTCGGTAATGCAGTAGGGCTGGTTGGATTCAGATGACAGTCATTTGGGACTGTCATCCATCCATATGTGGCAGTGATTAATGATGAAATTTCCTTGAAATAACTGTAACGCATTCACCCATCACTGGAAATATCCCTCATCTCCAAACTTGGAGTAAGCCAAAGGATTTTCTTCCTTGGTTGTGTGTAAGTAGAAGTGTCAGAGGGCGATTACGGTCGGTTAGAGCTGCTCTTACTTGATGTCACATCTCCCATCTGTGGGCATTTTACAGTGGCTCTCTTGCCTTCTGGTCAGTAGATGCACACAATGGTGCAAAAACATGAGTCAAACAACCAGAGGCAGGAAACAGGGCTGTAGGACCCTCTGAATACAATAACTGTGTGTAATTCCTGGTTTATTCACTGAACTGAATGGGAGTCACAGCTGTGCTATTGATGCGACCACAGCCAGCTGAGTGCATCACTGTCCTGGAGCATATCCTGATGACTACCTCATGAATGATGGGATATAGAGACAAAAACAAACAGTCACTCTCAAGTACAACAACAATATTTCCATTCCAATCACTAAATGCTAAGCTTAATATTAGATTTTGAGGCTGTGTGCATGCAAGAAAATTCTATTCTGGTCAATTTCAGTGATGCAGCTGCACAGACGAAAGCAGAGTGATGCTTCTAAGCTCTTACACATATTACTAACTTGAGGCAGAAATGCTTCTTTTGTATCGCTGTGTCTGACTGTATGCATGTGTGTGACTAACCGCGGCATGTGGGGGTGTAACGGAGTATTAAAATTCACCTCGTTCACTTCAAAATATTCCAACCACCGTACAAAATCAGGTGTCTCGAGCAAAAAAGGCTAATACTAATAAGGTTTTCAGGGGTTGGTATGGTGTTAGACTGTGGCTAAAGCAGTGAGAATGTACAGAGGGATGACAAAGTAGAGAGAGAACGCAACAAAATGTTTGAGAAATCAGCCTGTTCGAATCTTCTGAGGTTACCAGTGAAAAATAAAATGGATGTTTACTTTGCACCACTTTCTTCTACTGAAATGTGTTTGATATTTGAGCGTTGTGTGATTTCATAGTGAATAGAGTTCCACTGATGACCCCTATAAGCATGATTATAATATATATATATATATATATATATATATATATAAGTACAAATACTTCATTAACTTACTTTAGCACACATTTTGTTTATCTATACTAAA
>JAPSES010000030.1:11247845-11270093 GCA_029822895.1 Maxillicosta whitleyi | reverse complement strand
TTAGTAGTAAGGTGATTATTGTTAAGGACCAGTAATAAACCGACATATCTACGAAAAAAAAAATAAAAAAAATCAGTAATCAGAAACATAAAAGTTTTTAAGTTTGCACATACAAGGAATTTGTTTTGCATTTGTTGTTGTTGCTGTTGTTGTTTTGGTGTATAAACAATGCACGTGCAATATAAATAGAATATAAAATACTTCAGGGCAGTGCTGTACATAGTGCAGGAGCGCAGGATAGATGTGCAAATAAATGTGCAAATAAATAAACAAACACATACATAAATCCATTTCCATGAACAGTGCAAATGGGACTGGAAGGAAATGGAAGGAAACTGACATATTAGTGCAGTTAGTAGAAGCTTAGAGGGTAGGAAAATAAATAAATACATTGTTTCCCATAAATTTGTAATAACATGTTTACACTCATTAAATGATTTTAACAATGTGATTTGTTTTTGATAGATAAAGTGTACTTTACTTTTGGACTGGGATTCAGCATATAATCATGATATTCGGTCAAACTCTATTACTGCATTATTATTAAATGTATAATGTCGTGTATTAATACAAACAGAAAGAGTAATGTGTCTGAAAACATTACAACTTTATGGGCAACCATATATTGTTATTATTATTAATGTTAAATGTAAAAAGAAATTATTATTATCTTTCCATTGATTAATACAAGGGTCTATTGTCCATTTCAGCCCCCCCCCCCAAAAAAAAACAAACAAAAACAAAACAAAAAAACAAACAAACAAACAAAAAAAACAAACAAGCAACATATAATAGTTTTATAATGTCCAAATTTCAGTTCACTCCCAGAAATCCCAGTGTTTTTTTAAACATAAACATAAACAAAAAGGAAAAACAAACAAACAAAAAATATGTCAAAACATTTCTTCCAAATCTTATTATTTCTATGGTGATGTCAAATAAGCACATGATAATACGTTGATCTACAAGAAAAGTCCTTCTAGAATAAGAGTTTCAAAACTTTAGAAATTTTTGATCAATAATAATAAGAAAGCTGAACAGAATAGAATAGAAAGTTGATGAATGGAAAAATGGGTTAGAATACATTCATTTTTCTCATTTGTTTAAGTGTACAGTTTATTAATCCGTTCCATAAATACGGTTAAATCTGTGAATATAGTTTATCACTTTATCATAAATCAACCAACTAGATCTTTTGTCATTTGTTTTTCAGTTCATCTTATCAAAGCTTTAACAAGTTAATACACTTCATCTCAAAAGGAGATAATTTACAAAAAACAAAAACAAAAAGTAAACCAGAGATCAAACTATGTCTTATGCTACATAGTAATTAAGTAAATTCTGCAAAGTTGTAATACTTGGCAACTGGGGATACAAAAAAAAAAACAAAAAAAAAAAAAATCACATGTATTTCAAACCTAAAACACAGAATGTTTACTTTAGGCTTGGGAAAAATACCCAACATAAAATCCAAGATTGCCATGTAGATAGAGTTTATTTACTGTTCCAAACTAGCCTCTCTTTAATTTGCCATCTGTGCTGTCATGGTGCACAGGAGGCAGGAGTATTGATTGCACATGCTTGCCTGAAGTCCCCTGAAGGGATTGACTGAGCGTGACTACAAAGTAAATAAAGATCTTACATTTGCCCTCACTGATACCAAATTTTCCATCCCTCAGCTAAAAGCAATGGAGAACACACTTTTCAGGTTCACTCTTTGAACTCTTTCATGGTGGGTTTTTTGTTTTGAGCCACTAAAATACAAAGAGAAACAGAGAGAGAGAGAGAGAGAGGAAGTGGGAGAGAGTGCAACGGAGGCAGGAAAAGGGCACTGCTCCTGCCAGGGTTTTAATGAGACTAACTGACATGGTAGAGTGGAGACAAGGCATGGCATCTCTGGTGGCTGTCTGATCTGCACGTAGGCCTGTCTGCCCGCTGCCCTCTGACACACTGCAGGACACTTAGCCTACAATTACATCTGAGCAAACCTGGAGGATAAATACAGTCGACAGCCTCTGAACATATACGGTACCTCTGTCAGGTCCATTCAAAAACATGCAAAAGTCCTGGTCCAACATTAGATTTGTTACTTTAGTGGAGTTTTAATGGATAACTTAGTGGTTTAAACCGCTGACTTAGATGCAGAAGGTTGCCAGTTCAAATCCCAGGTGGGCCCTTAGACAAGACCCTATACATGCCTATAACTTGTAAGTCGGTTTGGATGAAAGCGTCAGCCAAATGTAATGTTATAATGATAAGCGGTGGGGTAGTTTAGTGGTTTACATCACTGGCTTTGGCGCAGAAGACAGCCGGTTTGACCATCAGATGAGCTTTTGGGTGATGATGATTTCTTTCAGCTTTTTTCCCTTTGGGGGTCACCACAGCGAATAACCTTCACATGTTGATTTGGCAGAGGTTTTTACGTCAGATGCCCTTCCTGATACAACCGGCACAATGAGGCTTGCACCCCCTTGTGGCTACATTGGGATGTATAGCGTAAAGAACCTTTTATTGGTAGAGTGGGTTGTCCAATGGCCAAAGGGTTGGTGGTTCAAATCCTGGCTCCTACTGTCCACATGTCGAAGTGTCCCTGAGCAAGACACTGAACCCTAAATTGCTCCCAGTAGGTCTGGCGTGGTAGTGCCTTGCATGGTACATTAGCATAGTAGCCATCTACTGGTGTGTGAGTGCGTGTGAATGGGTGAATGTGAGGGTTTGTGAAGCGCTTTGAGTACCAAAGTGTAGATATAGCGCTATATAAGAGCAGTCCATTTACCATTACTTTCCCAAGAGATCACCTGGGTCTTGAACCGGCCAACTTCCGCACCAAAGTCAGTGGCATTTACCATTGAGGTACCCAGTCGCTATGGTAGCCCTTTACGCTATATACACCTATACCTGTAGTCACAAGTGTGTGTTAAGAAAAAACAATGAGAAATAAATATGCATACTCATTTCAACCCTACAAAAATAACAAACCTAAAGGCGCACCGTATGAGCTATAGACACGTTTGCACCAATTCCCATACATACATTCCGCGCCTCAGACAAACAGGGAAACAAACACAAGCATAAGAGCTATCTGGCCATCGTCACATTTTAGTGTTGGCCAGCCCAGTCACAACAGGCTTTCTTATCTGCATCCTCCATCAGCTCAGTTCAAAACAACATGCAGCCAGACCCACGTTCAAGAAGAATCATACAAATGCAAAGGGCAGCGTTGGTGTGGAGCAGATGCCTGGTCTGCTCAGGGTGGAGGGGGAAATGCTACGTCCTTATCGCCCCTGTAATACGGCACAGTTCAGTGGGCACTGAGGAAGCTGGGTCAGTGCTTTTAGACAGTGACGTTCTCAGATCCTTACTGGAATTCACAACAAAACACCAAAGGGACTCTGACTAATCTCTCTCTTAAGACGAAAGAAAAAAAAAAAAACAGCCTTGGTGAGATTTTTAAAAAAGTAGAGAAAAGTCTACTTCCCCACACTGTAGGTGTTGAGTGCACACTCAGTATTTTTCCTGGAAAATATTTCTTGCTCTATTATTCATATCCTGTCAGAGGCATTTGTTTTGGAAAAGGTAGAGAGGAAAACACAGCAACAGGGTATTACCATAAAATAATATCTCATCTTTTAACCATGTTGGCAGATGTCTGATAAGTCAGGTAGACAGTCAGAGCCCATATTGTTTACACAGTTAGCTGTAGACATCTGTGTAGTAATTAACCCATAAAAACCCAAACATCCACCAACAAACAAAACCATCTACTGATTTAAACTGTTTAATACTTGTCGATCCACTAATCCTGTCAAAACATGTCAATAATTAGAGTAAAATACAGTTCATCATCTTTTCATGCTCATCAGATATGACGTATTTGGAAGGTCAGAGGCTCTGTAGTTACCATGGAAACACCGCCATCTTCTACAACTTTGATTCACCAGTAAAACCAGTCATTGGATCACTGATAGTGGATGGAGACACCGGGTTAAAGTTCAGATAATGATAGATTTGCTGAAAAAGTCACTTTTTTCAATTTTCTCTATTTCGGATATAATAACCCTTTAACTTTGCTCTAAGCTTTTATGAACATCTACATGATAAGTGAATTAAACGTAGGAAAATATCAGATTTTAACTAAAAAACATAAAATACACAGGATAATTTTACAATAAATGCCAACAAATTATTTAAGAAAAGTTAAATATAGAAAAAAAAAATATTTGGGAACTACCGTAAAAGTCACATTGGGTCTTAAAGGGTAAATTAACTAACATTAACCACTGTAAAAAACACCAACTGTATTAACAGTTAACTCATGCCCACTTGTAAAGGTCAGATATGAAATTATACATTAGCAGTTCATAACGACGCCATTAAACTTAAAATACACCTCCAAGGAAATGGCTTATTTGTTCACTTCATGACATTTATGCTAGTTAGCATCTTTACCAACCATTTACTAATATGAGTTAATAAACTCTTAATAGATATTAATTTTAGTTAATACTCATTATTGTATTATCGCTATTACTAATGATA
This sequence comes from Maxillicosta whitleyi, assembly GCA_029822895.1. Classification (NCBI taxonomy): domain Eukaryota; kingdom Metazoa; phylum Chordata; class Actinopteri; order Perciformes; family Neosebastidae; genus Maxillicosta; species Maxillicosta whitleyi. The sequence continues at coordinate 11,265,554 of JAPSES010000030.1, read as the reverse complement.
ATTAAACTCCTCTAAAGCGTTACATCATGTATAAATTGATCCTGCTTTTAACATAAACAACATTAGTAATTAATTTTGAGACACTTTATTTAATTTAACAGTTAATTCACGTGCTTATTAATACATTAGCTAAGGTTATATTGTTTGGTTTTGTTATTTTTTCTTAATCACTACTGTTGCCTGTAGCTAATGACAACAATATGTGTACTGATTAGTTTATTTACTGTTAAATGTCAGTACGTACATCTGCGTCCTTATCAGAATTCATCCACTGCAGTGTTCAGTAGTGTTTTAAATATGAAGAAACATGCATCAACAAAAAGCTCGGGCTTATATTCAGATTGATGGCTTTATTCCTTCACACTTATAGATGTGGTAATATTTTGATACTGCGTCGTCCTCTCCTCCTGTTTCCTGTTTTCACTCTCTCAGTCTTTACCCCTTTACTGCAGACTGTGCTGCTGCTGCTGCTGCTGCAGGGCATGTTGAACATCTCCTCCCACTCACTCTTACTTTGACATACAAGAAATCCAGAGAGCTGCTCTCCAACCAGCTCTCTGTCTCACTTAATGTCAAATGAGGACAGTTATTGATCTGGGCAAAATCAAAAGAAGCACATGCAGTTTAAGCGTGATTTGGTTTACAGTAAATCGAAACACCACATGGAACCAAAAATCACAGGAAAGGTGATTACTCATTAAGAAATCAATATTTTGTTCTGTTGCAATAGACACACGTGGACATTTTGACACCTACGTGGTACACACTGAGTTCAGGACTTCATCAGCGTCATCATTTTACTTCTTTCCTGTCTGGTAATGTGGGTTTCCTCCTTCTCTTAGCATCACATTTGCTAATTTACCATATCTGGCGTGTTTTTTGTTCGCTACTGTGTGCGTCCCTTCATGCATGTGCTATAACACGTCATCTTTGAGTATGCATGCATGATCCCAGGGGTGTTTTTTTTTTTTTTTTTCAGCCAAGGATGACAGTGTGTTCTTGAGTGCTGCTCTGTCCCCACAGGGATGTACCCTTCTATGTCAGAACAATTCACAACAGACTGCATGCTGGGTAAAAAGCCCTAAGGAATCAGCACAAATGCCAGCCTGGCGCTATGTCTTTAAATGCATAGTGATAAATGTGATTTGACGCAGACAAATGCTTTAAACACATGCTTATGTCTAAGAATCCGCACATTTTCAACAACATGCATCCAATAGCAGCAGCAGCAGGAGGAGGAGGAGGAGCTGCAAGCAGGCAGAATATTACTCCATTACTTTTACCTCATTAAAAGGTCAAAAGACGTGATATTTATGCTGTTTTGACATTTTCCTTCATTCACTCCCTGTGGATTATATAACTGCTGCCTTACATATTCTATGTATTTCTAGACATTGAAAGACAGTTGCATACAAAGGTAGAATCCCACTCTGAAAAACAATAGCATATCTATAGCGACTGCCGCCATGTTTGATAAGTAGATGATTTGTGACATTTTCTGGGAAGGACACATCCTGTTATTGTTCTAATCCTGCATTTTAGAAAGCGTGAATCCAACACACACACACACGCACGCACGCACGCGCACACACACACACACACACACACACACACACACACACACACACACACACACACACAGCAGGCTTTGCAGGAAGCCTCACTGCCTCATCTGATCTTTTCCAGATTCATCATTTTCTTTTGAGCAGGGCAGAACTTTTTCAGCTCACTTCCTTACCCATCTGTCTCAGCCAGTCTAAGTTGACGTCTGCCATCTCTGCATCTGGACCGTTATTGAATTATGCTGGAATGGCCCGTTTTACCCTGTAATCCCCCAACTGACTGCCCAGTTGACTTCAGTCCTTACTGTCAACTCAACTAAAAACAAACAGCAGCTGGTGAGGAGAAACTCCAGGAAGACATTTGTTTTTATTAAGTGGATATGGAGAGAGCAGGTTTGTTTTGCTGGAAGTGGTTCTCTTCCTCTCCGCCTTGGCCCCTAGCCTTAGGCCCTTTCGGGATCTGGCTGGTAAAGTGGAGAAAGGAGGCTGACTGGCTGTCAACTGTATCCACTGGCACAAGAAGCCACGGGCCGTCTGAACCCAGGGGGGAGTCCCAGACACTGCTGTCGGGGTTTGGCCGGTCTGGCTTCACCCTGCTGACGTTAGTCACCAGCAGACCACAAGACTTCTGTTAGAGTTTCAAACAAACTCCCTGGTACTGCGGCAGTGTGGACCACCATTATGGAAAATGCTGGTCTTTGTCTGTGCCCCTGTTTACTGTACACACTGTCTCATTTTTGCTGAATCTAAAGGAAGAAGTAGATGGTTCAGGTTTCCTGTCGTCACCTACACATTCATAAACAAACGTTATAATATTTAACTTGTGAATGACAGAGAGTGCATGCAGTGCATTTTAGGGCAGTGGCTTTATAGTTGAGTCAAGGGTAAAAGACCTCCAGATTCCCGGTCTCAATGTGATTTTACTTGTATAAACAAAGCTTAAATAAATAAAATAAATTAGTCTCCTCTAGGGAGCAGGTCATGGACACTTTCAGATAGTGAGATAGTTTTAGTTGTTAAATGAGTCCAGTGTTTAATAGACAGGGGTGATTCATGATGTGAGAGCTAAACGCTGTAGGCTTTCTAATGTGGTAAACATGTCTATTTTTAATAAAATCTCCGTCTTTTCATAATCCTAAACCCAACCAAAGTTTAACTGAATGCTGAAAAAATCCCTACTAGTCCTGTGTGTAACTTATTCACCTACCACAACTTCAATCTCTTAAATACTTACTTAAATATTGCAATACATATACATCTCTTTTAGTAAATACTTAAAAAACAGTTTTACATTAATTTTCAGACTCAGAGCTAAGTGCGTGAATGACAGTAAAAACTATAAATAAACCAAGTTGTTTTTTTGTGTGTTTTTTTTTTTTTTTTACATTTTGACATGTAATGTATATTGCATGCATTTATATTGTATTTTTATAATGTATATGTATTGGTCGTTGTGCAATCATAATATTAAAGAAGTTCAAAACACATTTGACTGGTGCAACACTGTGAGAAAAGATGAAGTCTGAGCATTAGATTAAATCAGTAAATGTAAGTGAAGTTCTCCTTCAGTTGTTTTGTTAAACTTACACAATAACTGAAATCTGTAAAATCATTTTTGTCTTCATGCTGATTGCGTTCTACATGCCACCCTGCCGATCACGTATTAACAGATTTTTATCAGTTCGGGTCAAGGTGCTCACAGCCATGGGAGAGTGAGTGCCCTGGGGGCCCTGCACATAGCATCACTATCTCTGCTCTTCCTGTTTACATTATTGGCACAGTGTCCAGCTCCGAGGCGGACTAGACTGAACCCAGTTACAGGGAAGAAATGTCAGTCGTGTCACAGCAATGAGTCGACTGAAGTCTCGAATACTAATCGGCTGAGTTATTTTCTTCCTTTTTTCATTTCCACATGGTATTCCCCTTAAACTTGCAAAACCGGAACTACGGCATAAAAGAAAACCACACAAGTCGGTATAGTGTAATCACAGGATGATGTCTGTGGATGTGGTTCTGAAAACACACTTGGCTGTAGCTCAAAAAAAACACCACTCCTTCGTCGGGATGATGAAAAATTTGCTGCTAAGATGATAAAAAAAAAACCCTAAAAAAACTGATCAAAATAATATCACGGAGATCAGAAACTTTTGTAATACATGCCCATTTTAATAATCTGATAGAAAACATTTTTTGAACACAACATACACAATTTTACCATATATTGTGAGGAAAACACTGAAAAAATACATTTGAAACAATGTTATATATTTCAGCAAATATTCCTATGGCTGTACAATGACCCGTCACCGTACACAATATACTGCAGGAAATATCCAGCCTTCATCATCTGTCAGGAAGTTTTTTTTTTTTTTCTTATATATATATATGTATATATATAAAAAAAGCAGAACACTTCTGCCCCTCAATCAGATGTTGAGGGTTAAGACTGTACAAAAAAATTCTGACTGGAGCTTCATACCTAACATACATTTCAACTTCTTAGAATTGAACTTCATGTTATGGTCTTAATAGCAAAATAGCCTGCTAAATACAATAAATCTGAACAACCAGACAAGTTCAGTCACAATGTGTTTTGACATGGGGTAGTGCATATAAATAATAACAAATATACAGTGAATATCATTAATCAATATCAATATTATCATGTACAAGGTAAAGATAATAAATACACTTTTACAAACAGCTGAAGGGTCAACACAACACAGCTCGGTGCAACAAGATTGTGCAACTCTGTGACCACTTACACACACACACACTCTCGCATTCACGCTCACAAACACACACCAGAAGAGAAGAAGTATTAGGTTGAGACATGACCCCGTCCTCTCCCTCTTCTGAACGTTGCACCCTACATTGTGGTACCTTTAAGGTAGTGTTGGACAGATCAGCAACCAGCTGCGGACCTGTCGACATGTTCAAAGTGCTAGAATAAAAACTACAGGATACAATTATTACTGTATATCACTAACAGGTGTCTTTTTAAAATGTGCACGCAGTCTACAGTCATTCAGAGTTCAACATGAGTCATGGCGTGAAGCGAATTCACTAGAAAGGAATGCCTTTGAAACCACAACAGGTGTGTGTGTGAACTAATGAAAGGGGGAATTACAAGGCGGAAACAGATTTTTCCCTACTGGAAAAGCTCAGTACTATACACGATTTTTGAATTTAATTTGTGTTCGCTCTTAATGCAGCTACGTGAGCGTGTGAGCAATCAATCGGACGTGTTGTTTGAAGTTTCATTGAGGTTCGATCATGCTGTTCTGAGGCGGCAGTGAATTCTTCAAAGTGCTTCATTTAAATTATCTTTGGATATTTATGGGATCTTATAATTAAATTTTACCTTAACTCATTTAGTTGGTTATGAAATGAATTTGTGGGGGGAGAAAAAAAACAGTCAAATAAAATCGTTATTTTGGTTATGCATGTGTACTAATGTCTATAGATTTGCTTTTGTACACTCTCTTCATCCAATGCCACAAAGTGCAAACTGTGCTGGGAAGTCAAACGATTTAAGAAATACATCCACTGGACGCTTTTGTGAGAGCAAGCTTATACTATTGCCATAACATTAGGAAGACTGTGTGAGACAACTATGTCCTTTTTGTAGAAAATGTTGCACATTTTACAGCTACATGAACGTGTTCAATAAATTATAAAAACACTTACAAAAAAGGCACACGACTTTCTTTTTAGACAAGTGTTAGAAAAGAACTACATGGTTGCAAATAATTTGCAGACCAGTAGTTTTGGTTGGACGCTTTATCAGGTGGCATCCAATCCCAACACAATACATAGGATCAAAATGAACATAAAAAATGTCCTGAAGTGCAAGTTTGGAATATTTACTTGTCCCAGTTCATGGATTTATATTGTCCTCTTCACCTTCTTTATCTGTGAGAGGCAGGATACAGCCCTGCCTCTGCACTTTGACAGTAGTCCCTGCTTAAAGAATAGAGGCTACACTCATCCAGCTCCCTTCGAGGCAGCTCAAAACAATCTGCCAAAGGGCTTCCCAGCCTTATTTGCAAGGGCGCCCACATTCAGTCAGGCCCTCTTTGCCAGACAGCTCCAAAGAGCCAGATTGCAGGATTGCTCCACTGCAATAAAATGAAAAATCCGCTGCACTCTTCACAACAGTTCGGCTATGTTTCCGCGGGGGAGACGTCTCGTGTCTCCATTTCCACCCTGTCCTGGTCTGAGGGCTGGTCTTGGAGTTTGATGCCATCAGCTGTCTCCATCATCACGCTCTCCCCGTCCTCACCCTGTCCACTCTGGTCGTCCAGCGTCAGATCGAACTGAAATTTACTAGCCACAGGTACACCCTCCAACTCCCCGTGTGGGCCTCCTTCTCCATCGCTGGTGTAGAAAGGAGGGGAGGGGCTCTGGGGGATCATGCTTTGGTACCAGTTCCTGTTGTCCTCCAACATGTCAAGGATGTCCTGTGCGTCGGGGTGGACCAGATCGGCCCATGTTTCCCAAAGCGGGTGCACGATGTAATCGATGAAACCCACCTAAAGAAGACAAAGACAGACCATTAGCCACCGTTTCCTGTTTAATTTCAATAAAACTATACTGCAAATTCTCATTTTATTCTCTATCTGTTGCTTTTTGGGCCTTAATTATGCTTAAAAATTACAGTTAAAAATCATATTATCTGTACCTGGTTTTACACTTGACTTAGATATAGATAACACTGAAGCCAAATCTATATATTTATACACTTTATATACATATATTTAAGATGATGGTTAAGATGATGATGATTAAGATGAGTGAATTTAACCTCTACCTGTGTTCTCTCTACTGATGCTGTGTGTTTGTCACACATCGGGCTGATCTCCATCCCTCTCTCCCTCTCTCGGTCTCCCTGGTGGAAGAACTCGTCCATGATCCTGTCTGTCCACTGACGGTACAGATCCAGAGGTTTGGTTGGGTTGCTCAGGTCTGCACAGTGCACCATGTTACGCAGAACCTGCAGAAAGTGAACGAGTTTAGGAAACTTGTATCAAATCCTACACATTTTCCATTCAATGCATGAGTGAGTCCAAATGGGTCGAAGGTAAATCCAACTGTTTATGTGGTATACTGACTGTGAATGCTATCAGAAAATTGTGTTTACTGTCTGCTCCATGTTAAATTATAGAAAACAGAAGAGTGCCAAAAACCTAGAAGCAGAAATATTCTTCCTCATTTTTCTTTCTGGCCTTATTTTGACCTGGAAATTACTCTATACTTAGGCAAAATGGTCAGACTTGAATGCTTCCCATTGCTTTTAAACATGTAGACAGACTGCATTTCTGTCTATTTGTGTTAGATTACTATTATTTAATTGGCAGATTGATTGAGTTTTGAATTCTCTTTCCTACATGTTTAAAATAAATGGACTAACAAACCCTCACACAACCCTTTACTGTTCAATGCCTGTGCACTGTACTGTTTTATATTGTATTTTGATTGTATTTTTATTGTATCCTGCAGCTGTTACATGTCAATTTCCCAGTTTGGGATCAATAAAGTACTAAAGTAATAAAGTACTATCCATCTAACTCATTTTAACATACTGGCTGATATACTGTATGTTAAAATGCTCTATTGTATAATGTGTGTTTCTAAGCATGTCTCTTACCTGCATTCTGTCAGTGTAGTTGTCCAGCAGCAGAACTCCAGAGCTGGTCACCTTTTTGGTTTCCACCATCGTCTTCAGATCAGCCAGCAAGCTCATATGTTTCGACATGTCCGTCGCCAAAACCTGGAAAACACAGAGACACGGAATGATGTAAGATGGTATTAGAGTAATAAATAATACAGGAAGGAAACAATAAAATAATCAAGGTGTCACTCTGATGGCTAAAAGTGGCCTGGAGTCTCATACAGATATGCAGACATTTCCTCACCATGTCTATGACCATCCTCCTGAGAGTCTGCTTTTGTTTCTTAGTGAGGTTTTGGAAGATGTCGCAGTTGTCTTCCTGCAGCAGTTTGAAGCCCACGGCCAGGTGGTGGTTCTCCAGCACTGACTCATCGTTGTACATCAGAGCCAGCTCGGAGTCTACGGGCAGAGGAGGAAGGGAAGGAAATGACAGGAAGAGAAAAATTAAATGGAGTTCTAGCTTTTAAAAACTCATGCCAGGTAACTGCAGTAACCGTTCAACAGCCTCAAAAAAAGAAAAATCAATGATGGTTGTGTTTGAACACAGATTCCTCCAAACCACACAAACCTTTCTGCCAATTTTGTAAATGTAGACTAAATAAAAATCAGAAAGTGGAAATGTGTTTGCGACAAATGACGTGTGCCAAAGAGGACTTACTGGTGTTGATGAGGAACTGGTTGGACACTCCTGGGTGGTCCACATCATGAATGGCTGCAGCAAAAATAGCCGCCAAGATCTCCAGATCAGTGAAGACCGCCTGTATTAGAAGACAAGGAAGAGAAATAAAAAGGATAAATATAACAAAAGGGCTTCACAATGAGTTAACTAACCATACAAGGCAAGGCATTAGACAATGGCTTGAAATGATCCTCCCATGTGTCATCCTTTGTAGAATGTAGTTTCAGTGATGTGTCGGTACTAATGACGTCAATGTCAGTCAGATCAGTTGATAAACACCTTACAGAAATGTGTGTGTGTGTGTGTGTGATGCCACATCGATTGTATGACCGACAAATTAACTGAACAGGTTGATCAAGTTTAAGTGAACTACATTTAAGTCAGTGTTTTATGTAAAGTAGCAGAAGATTATAAACAATAGGGCTCTGTTATGTGTAATTTAATAAAGGGATTACATAAAATCAAATTGAAGTCAGATAATGTAAGCAACTTGAGAGTGTTTGGAGGTTTAATACAATACAATAACAAATGAAAAGCACTGATTAAGGAGGTTTTTTTCAATGTAACCAAAACACAGGGTACTGAAATGAACTGATTTTCTTGCATTTCCCTTAAAATTCATGCTAAATGTACAGAATTTGATCAATAAAACAGTTGACAAATTGGGATTGTGAAAACTTACATCGAGTGCAGGAGTGGACAGGAGGATATGTGTGGACTGGGCTACGTCGGCGGCATGGAGGCTGTTGTGGTAGGCCACGTCCGAGTGGTAGTGGCCCTCCAGGGTCAGCATGAACGTCACAAAGGTGTCTGTTGGAATCTTGAACGTTCTCATCAGGTCTCGCTCCTGTATGTGACACAGAAAGGGGAAAAAAAATGAGAAAAACACAAACGCTCAGCTGTGAGAAGTGATGCCTTTTCTGTCATTGGTTGGTTTGTTGTGTTTTCTACACTGGCATCAACCTCGACTTCAAATTTCATTTCAATTACGACGAATATACAGAAAACAAGACAGAAAATGCTAATGCTTTGCTTATATGCCAACATGATTCACAGCTCCAGATACATTTCAGCTGCTAATGTCCCTGTAGCAGATGTTCCTCTAGTGACACTGACGGCTCAACGTCGCAGAGAACATACTGTACACACTCGTGGGATGAGCCACGTGCAGCCTACAGGACCATTCGTAAACGCTTTCACACATTTTATTAGATCTTCCTGAATTGATACGGAGGTGGAGGATGGAACGATGAAGCGTCAAGACACTGACCTGAAAGATGGTGTACATGATGCATGTGAGCGGCCGGTTGTGGGAGTGCTCTGCCACCTTGAAGATATTCAAGCCCCATTTATTGATGTCTTCCAGATCCTGTGTGATAGGACAAAGGAAGTGTGAGGTTTTCAGCCAATCTGACAACTGTGATTTAGCTTTTGCTTCCTAGTCTATTACTCACCTTTGACAGCTGCTCCTCCTGGTCCGTCTTCACTCCGAAGCGATTGCCTGTGCTTGCAGAGATGTTGGGTGTGTGGCTGACCTTCCTCACCCCGCTGATCTGAGTCATCATCCCTCCCTGTTGCTGCTGCTGCTGTTGATGCTGCTGCTGGCCCTGCCTCCTCTTTCTTTCCCTCGACTTGGGAACTGGACATGGAAGCTCCAGTTCATTCTGTTTGTCTGTGGGGAATAAAATGGGAAGACAGACAAAAAAAAAAAAAAAAAAAAAAGAAAAGAACATGAGTAAGTGTTGTTCAGTTTCACAAGTGACAAAAACACACTCAGCTAGGAGATGTTGGGAAAGGCATCACAAGCATCCTGGCTTGTGAGTTCACTGTAAACAACGTTAACACAAGGTGATAGTTGACCTCTAACACCTACGTGTCAACACGTTACAATTGTGGTGGCAGTTATTTCATTAGCAAGCAGCCCTTCAGTTAAAACCTGTATGGTTCAAATGTATTTCTGTGGACGGTTGTAGAGAAAAATGGCTGATTAAATACAGAAATTATAATTGAAAAGCTCAGGGATGTTAGATTTAAGACTTTTTAATGGCACTTGGAATGAAATTTAAGATCAAATGTATAATAACCAGAAAAAAATGACATCAGCTCCTTGTCCATGACTATTGTAAAATAATAACAATAAATAGCTTGACTTTTTTTGGTGATGTTCCATCTCTATTCTGTGCTGTTAAGGCTGTCTGTAAATTATTTTCTCATTTAAAAAGAGTATATAATCTTACATTGGCCACTCTAATACCATTTGAGGTGTTGTTTCTAGGTTAATTACTTATCACATATTATAAGGCTTTGCAGCTGTATCGTGGTTTTAGGACAAAGCATCAGTATGTGCTAATGAGATGTTTACAGTTCAATTATATATATATTCCAGTAGTCCATGCATTCAGAGAAACTCATGTTATGACAACAATCCAAAGAATTGTGGAAAGCTGTTTCATATTAAGTGGAATTGTTTGGAGGAGGGACTTATTTCTATGTGGGCTTGTTTAGTGCATGTGATTCAATGTGTTAGCACTGTGAGACTTACTCACATGCTGTATGCAGCTGACAGTATGCATGTGTGTGTGAGGCTCCCTCAGTCTGTATATGTGCACCACATATGCCGCAGTGAGAAAAAATATCTCAGCTGCATCCTCCACAAAGCACAGGAAGAAAATGATCTCACTACACCTGACAGGTGTTAGCTGCAATGCAGATGACAACAAAACCGCTAAGCTTCAAAGATAAGCTCAGCTTCCTTCTGTGCTCTTGTGTCTCTCTTTTCTCCCTGTGCAGCTCTATCATACAGCATCCGCTTACACTGCAGCACTTCTATTGCCTCATTTCTCGCCCCCCTTTTGTTTTTTTCTCTTCTGAGACAAGATGTGCAGAACATTAGACTGCACAAAGCCCCTATAAGCTGATGGATGCTGGTGGGCAGTTGGATGAAAAGCTGAGGGGCAGAGTGACTGGGTGCAGCGCTGAGAGTCACGATAAGCCTCTGGGCTTTTAAAAGACAAGGAAAAACTGCTTTCTTTTTGTTAAATAATGCATTTTCTATGTGGTAACCTCTCCACTCTGACACATTACAGTGCACTAAAACATTCTCCCTCTCCCCCACTCATTGCCCCTGATCTCTCCAGAGGGAAGTCTTCCCTGAGTCCCCCCCACCAACCCCACATCTCTCTGCAGTCAGAGTGAGGGGACTCTCTGTCTTCGTTGCAGACCAGATCAGACTGGTTTGAGAGCAGTGGTGCAGACAAACTAAGAGTTACCCTACTACTTATCACATCTTGTGGATAACCTCACAACCTTGATCACATAGAGTGTGTGATTCCTGAGGGTGCGAGACTGCAACACAGCACACAGTACATTTTGTGACTGTTTGTGCTTTTGTGGATATTTGTGGGTGTACAGCTTTGCTCACCTAGAAAAGTGTTGGAGATGTACTCTGACACTTGATTCCCTGATCGACTCATCTCAGACAGGTGGCTTAGCTCCCGGTTCAGCATCCTCTTGAACTGGTGTCAAAGAGATAAAAACATGCATAGGGTTAAAGGCCATGTGATGATATCTTCAAAACCTTCACAAGGAAATTCATGATCATCACAATCACTTTATCATGGCTTCTGAGCAAAGGGAATAATGTATTTCCTGTTATTTTCCAGTGGAATATGTCCCATGAGAACACGGCCTTGGTATTTTTATGTGCCATATAAGGACTGTTGTTTGTGTCTATTGGTTCTGGATTGAGTTATGCTACTAAGTTGCTTGACTCTTTGGCATTTCAACAAACAAAACACAGTTTTAATACAAAAAAACCCCAAAAAAAAACAATCAGTGCTATAAGCTAAATCTTCCAGGAACACAAAATGCGGCAAATTTTTCTCAGTACAACCACTCGGTTATAATCAAGCTGGTTTAAAACAAATACATCCAAGAGTTTTATAATAAATCATGCTCAAATCACTATGTAATTGGAAATATGTCACCAGATATGCTAACATGACACAGTCATACATGTGCATGCACACACATTCCCATACACAAAGTCCCATCTTATGCCATTTCTCCTCTGAGACACACCTTGATGTATCCCCAGGACACAGAGAACAGGTAGTTGGCCTCAGGCATGGTGCTGAGCTGTGCTGAGCCCCTGGCGCTCCCCAGCAGAAGCCCTGAATGCTCCTCTCTGAGTGGACCCCCAAGGCTGAGCTCAGCCCTACAGCCTGAAGCACGAGGCTCAACCAAATCACCGCTTTCCAACGTTGATAACGGCAAAAAATGCCCCAGCCGGATTCTCCAGAGGGCTGCTGCGGCAGACCCCTATACCCCCGGCCAAACGTGCCTCCTCATTGTGTTGCTCGCGTTCTCCACGATTGCAAGCCAATGGTAAGACTGATGGAATCCCCCCTGATGCAATCAATATTTCCTTTTCTCCTCCCTTGTTCTTGCTGCCTTTGTCCGTCTTTCTAAACCCGTCTCCTCCAACCACCATCCAAATGGGATCCAGTGACATTCAGCGGGGAAATCCAGCCTTCCTGTGCCCAGATTGAACAAGGCAAGGAGGAAGGGCAGACTGTAAGACAGAGGGAGGAAAGGAAAGGAGGGACGGAGAAAGGCAAAGTGGAGGAGGAGGGGTGCGCTGTAGCTGTAGAGTCCCCTGTGGCAGACAGCCTGGTGGAGTCTCTCTCTCCCCCTCCCTCTAGCTTTCTCTTTGCTTCCCACCCTTGCTAAGCACTGAACCATACATAAGACTGCAGAAAACACGAGTTTGGAGAATCCCCCCACATCTTTCTCACTCTATGTCTCTTTTGCTCCCTCACTCCTGTGCTTTCTGCAACCCCCCTCCCAACTTTTCTCCCTTCTTGATTTGCTCCCGCTGCTCAGTAATGCAGAACAGATCCAACGCACACTGCGCAAACCGAGGCTTCAAAGTAACAGTGTTTATTGCATGGATAAGGAGAAGCTGGTCATTAATTTAACAGATTTGATCTTTTTATATATATATATATATATATATATAAGACTAAGAGAAGGACAATTATCTTTTGTAAATAACAAGCCATGAACAAAGTTGTTTTTGTTAATACCAGCTGATGTAAATAAAATTCCTAAAAATTATTATCTGCATAGCAGCACTTTTCTGTATAAAAGACAGAAACTGAGCTAAAGGGAGGCAAAAACAGATGACAGTGTCTTCAGTCAGCAGCCCACCAGTGTACCACCAATTGCACGACAACCTGAACGCCATGGCAACAGAGTCACGTGGCCCCTTCTGTTGTTCTCATGGTGGTCCCCGCTTTAAATACAGGGCATCACATCACACACACACACACAGAGATCCACATACACACATACACATTCAGTGCATATTCAGATGCTGTAAATAAATCCTTGAAGGCTAGATGCTGTGAAAACATAACAAGCCCAATATCTGTGTCACAGAATGCAGATTCCACCAGTGTCAGACAGATGTGGAGGAAACCAATGGTGCAAAACCACAGCCTTATAAATATCCTAATGTAATTTTGTTTTTCAATAAAATATCATTGTTTTCCTCTGTTTTCTAAAATGCCTTTAAATGCTGAAAAATCCAACCATGACTATTCGTTTGCCAGGGATTAAAAAAAAAAAAAAAAGATCCTTTTATTTCTAACAATGGGGTCTTTTCTCCTGATTCTTTCTGGTCTCAACAGCTGTCTAATAACTGTCAAGCAAACTGCTAACATGTACTTGACTGTGAAACTTGAATACCACTTTCAAAGTGTTGGCTGCACTAGAAAAAGCCAGAGTGCTAGAGGCAGTCCATAAAAATCAAAGAGAGCTCGTAAGGACAAAAATTTGAGCTCGGAATCAGGCGGCTTTATTCCATTCAAAAAGGAGGGATTGTAATTGATTCTTTAAAGCAGCGGAACAGCAGGGGGTTCATTTGCCCTCGAGGAAGTGAATCAGGCTCAGAGCCACATGTCAGTCACCCAGGGTCATACAGTTCAGCTCACATGTACAGTTCAAGCCCACAGCATGGTGACAGGGCCGTCAGTGCCGTCACAGATTACTCAATATATGGTGTTAACTCATACATCCTTTAACGTTAGCAAAGAGTGATCATTTTCAATGGGTATATTGGGCAACCTTAAAAAGTTACACAGAGCGTAAATTGATGTAATCAAAAAATCTGTGGTTAGTCCTGAGAACATGACGAGCCAATACCTCGTAAAAAATTTGAGTATTCAAAGTAGGTGCACACCAGAGTCTGTATTTCAAACCTATGCAAATCATGTACAAGGATCTTAGTCAGAACAGTCTTCACACATGAACTTCCAAAATTAACTTAAAAAAGTGTAAAAAATGCCCCATAAACCTGAAGTCTAAAAACAAGAAATGCCTCCAGTAGTAGGACAATAAAAGCATGCATTTTAGAAAAGAGGCTGATCAAATGAATCAGTCACACATTCTCACTTAGTGCAGAGAATAAGCAGCTCTAAAACTAACTCACCTTATTCCAACTTGTAGGCATTCCAAAGTTTTTCTTCTGCTTTTCAGAACAACATAGTCCCATTGTCACTTAACAACAACCAAACGCACCTAAAAAAGAAATCTTGTAAAGTTCTAAAAGCATTAACTCTGCTCAAAGTGTTTGAGACTCTGCCTGCTTCCTCCCTCTATTCTCTTTTCTGATGTGGCGTCAGACAGGAAATATATAGCGATAAAACTGACTTGCCTGACTGGCCTACACAGTCTAACAAGAGATCCATGGCTCCTCCTCCCATCACAGGCCCGAGCATGTGTTCCCACCTACTTCCCCCTTTTTTTTTTTTTTTACTTCTTTTTCTGACAGACTAATTCACTGAGATCATTTACTGGTAGATGTTTTGCTAACATGGCTTCAGGAACCAAACATACAGTACCTTACATCATTCCTGTGAAATCCCAGAAAAGTAATTTTTTTTAGAGGGGAAATCACAAATGTAAAGTACGGCACATATGCCAGTGCTTTGAAACCGGTTTGTAAAAGTTGGTCCAAGTCTTGCAACATAACTCAACATTAGCTAAGAAGAACAGACAAATGGGATGACTTAATATTGCAATACCACAACTGTGCAACCTGACAAAGTCCAGAGTGAGTCAATGCTGCCATTCTCCCCTTCTACAGCTGTTTATTGTGTCAACACAGAGAACGGTGCCTGAGTTTTGAGGGTTTAGTAACATTAGAAAGACATATTTCCTAGAAGGCATTAAAAAAAAAGTCAGTAAGTAGAAGGTTAAAATAAAACCAGGCTTTATATTTCTTCCCCTTCCTCATTTTGGCTTATTTTCCATGATAGAAGCGGCTTACAGAGGTACAACTTTTAATTACAATTAGGTACTGTAATCACCACAGCAGCTTGTCTGATCTCCTCACCACCCGTTCAGTCAAATGGAATCACAACACTATAATTTCATGTCCATTACCTCTGTTACAGCTACAAACCCACCGCTACATCTGCTGCAATAATTTTGTCATTTTTTCCCCTCTGAAAACGGCGGCGCTTCAAAGTTGAAGTGACCACACGTGAGTTAAAGTTTCCTACTCGCTTGCGCTCTGCTCAGGGCCTTGCTCGCACGCTAACCCACAAAGAGCTAAACTCTACTAACTGGATTCAGATGGCAGTGTTTGTCCAAGGCCGTCACCAACATCAGCATGGAAGTGTGGCGAGGCTAATGATAGTGAAGGGCAGGGAAGCAGCTCCCGACTCTGAGGTCACACCAACCAGGCTGGCGGTCTGCAAGGTGTGTGGTCCCCGTACCCCCGGATACACCTGTGCCCTTGGACGCTGTAAGTGGAGACACCCTGGGTTTGATCGAGGGTTCAGTTCCAGCCTTTCTGGTTTTGAAAAGAAATAGGCTCTTTGTCAAGCATCATGTAATATGAATGCTGGGATGGAGTGAAAGCCTGTAGGTGCTGCATTAATGAGGCAGCATATTTGACGCAAATGTTGCAACAAAAATGCAAGCATACCATAAAAGTGGACAGGAGTCCTGACATCATCTGTTGACCACCATTTTGAGTTTATATTTTGCCTTTTGCCATCTTGAATTTTTTGGAGATACAAGTGACCACATATGGACACTTGCATAGAGAGCAAGTTTCCTGTCAATGCTAAAGCTATCACTTACAAATATCACAAAAATAGTAAACTTTATAAAACATTTATGTAAAAAAAAAAAAAAAAAATCCCTTAAGGGTTATTATTGCAGAGTCTCTACAAATAAGGTTAAACGGTCTTGGTTACATATCCAAAAGCTCCATTTCAGAAGGGAATCACACCTATCAATCAGAATCCCAAATGGAAGATATCGTAGCTTTCTATTGGTCTTAAAATCTGACGAATAGAAGGATAATTTACATAAACACCCTGAATAGACCTATTAGAGGAGTCAAATAAAGCAAACCAGACCAGATTGTCTTCTACATAGAAGTTCAACAAAGGTCCACTGGAGGCAGTTGTAGCAGCATCTAGCAGCTACAAGTGGTATTACACTCAATCTCCGGTTGTTACGTCTTAGAATGGACCAATAAGTGTCTTTTTTTAAAATTCCCTGTAGAGTTGCACAACACCGCAGCAAAAACAATCTGTACTGTCATTAACCGATGACCCCTGTTCTTTTTTAAAAAACAGTACTGGTCAACAATGCATACTGGTGGTACTGGGTCATATTGGGGGACTGTGACTCATTGAAAACAATGTGCCCTGCTTGGCTGACTGAGCAGCTACACTACTGCATGCCTGTGGATCCCTGCGCTCATTGTCTTGGCAGTCCCAGTGACGTGGTTGCCCGTAAAGACTCAACCTGCCTGCCTAGTCAAAGCGCCGCTATTGTCGTCTGGTGTCCAGGGAGCAGAGAAGAGAGGGCAACAGGGGGCACGGGAAATAAAGAGACAGGAAACTGGTGTCACGGTCACAGTCACCCATCACAGTCTGACAATAACCCCCAAGTCCTTCCTCAGACCACAGTGTAGAATAAAGGCGGAAATGGACACCACCACCCTAGGTGTTTATAACTGACGCCGCCGTACAGTCTCCTAGAGTGTGTCTGCACGAGGTCGGGAAATACAATGAACTGTGGACTACGTTCGCCTGCAGTACTGCACAGATTAAGTATGCATGAAACAGTGTTTATGTGCATCAAAGCAAAAGGAAGTAATTAGTTCTAAATAGATGCTTATTGCAGTCTTTAGGCACCACAGTGTGTTTATTTAGATTCCCCGAAACCAGATTTTTCCTTGAAATTTCAAAAACACAACATTATAGTGGTCTTTTCTATCATTATGAAGAAAACAGGAACTTTATCCTTTTAGCCACGCTCATAGCAACGCTTCAGGGATGGACATTTTACATTGACATGGAATTCCCCAGAGGCTTTCAGATGTAGCTGATCCCTGATTTCACCTCCAGGGACATCATAATGTAGATTTTTGAGATCCAGGGTTCTAGCTAGCACAATTTAGCGTATCAGCCCCCAATGCTAAAATTTTGACCCGATACGCTAAATTTTCTACCAATACGCTAAATTTCAGCATTTTGACTGTAATTGTTTGCCCAGATCAAACGCAGGGTCCGACATTAACGGTTGGCCGAAGCCGTCTCTATCTGTCTTATCTGTATCTACCATGTGCGTCTCCTCAGAGGCTGCATTTACAGCCTGAGTGAGTGAGTGTGCTGCCATTGGCTCCCTCTGCTGACATTGGCCACAGACGTACGGTGACGTTCTTTTACGCTTAAAACAACGGCAGCAGCTCAGCTTCCGTACAACCC
>JAPSES010000030.1:11227429-11238070 GCA_029822895.1 Maxillicosta whitleyi | reverse complement strand
ACACACACACATACATACATACACTCACACACACATACACACACACACACACCCTCCCCCACCCCAGCTCATCCAGACCAGTATAAAGTAATGGTTCCTTATATATTATAAAAACAGACACACATTCAATCAGGCAGTACTTCTAAGTTTGTGCAATAGAAAATAAACCGGTGCCATTTGTGGAAAAATTTGTCAGTGCATCCTGTCAAAGTCAATTTAATTTTCTCAAGTTTAACAAAAAACTTACATTTTATTAAGGGTAACGACGTATCTGTAATCTATTACATTTCATCGTAACTATCCCAACATGTGTACAATCTGTACTGTAAACTAAAACCATCCATTTAGTTAAAAAAAAAAAAAGAAAACCAAATGAAGCATCATAAAACAAATGCACTCTGCACACTTGGTCCTTCTTCTGCTATTTTTTTTTTTCCTCCACCATTAATTTCTGAAGCCACTGTGTAAACACGAATTCCCTCCGAGAACATTATATGGTTTCACATCCTCTACTTGGTCAAATGACTAACCGAGTACCCTTGAGATCTTAGCATCTGTGACAATATCCAGTTTATGTTAGTCAGTGTTTCATATTAATCACCAGCCAAAGACGTCAGAATCAGGCAGAAGTATGATTTATCAGGAGTAATATACCGCAAAGCCTATAAGCTCAAAGCGGTTAGAGAAGAGGGAGTCCTTTGTTGGCCATTGAGCTCATGGGACTGTTTGTGATTGGGGCCAAGATGGTTTGAGAAGCGTAAACTGCAAACTCACATGAGGAAAAACTCAAATCCCCTCACGTTACTAGTGTAAGAGCGAAAACAAAGCGTAGTGACGCATTTCCAGCTGAGCTGTTTTTTTTAATATAGCCGCTGATTCAGCTCCTTATGCACTTTTACCCAGTGAACGCAGTCACGTTTCAGGACTTTTTTTTGTTTACTTGATCCAATTTGCCCTTATTTTCTATTCCCCACATTCACATCTGATTAAAAAGTTCAAAATGATGACGTCTCTCTCTGACCTTTGAAGTGCGTTCTTTCTTTCCTATCACGCTGTTGCTGCCACAATAACGCAACTATGCTTTTTTTTTTTCCCAAACCGCTGTATCTTTACTCCTCCTCATCTTCCCTGCAGATATTCACATTATCTGTGTTTGTGTTTCTACTACTAAAAAAAAAAAAAAAAAGCCATTCAGATTTTAATACAGGCCTTTATCAGCCGTCATCATGCAGAACTCATGCCCAGAAAGACACAGATACTGGATCTTTTCCACCAACAGGGATATTTCCTCATTGAAAACACAGACACAAAACAGGAAAAATCTGTTCTCCTTTTCCGGTTAAAGACATGACGAAAAACCAGGCAGCAAGCAACACAAGGGAGGATATGAGGGCATCATTCCCTGCGATATTGTTAATTGTTGTCGTCTCCTTCTGAACAATCACCATTATTTAACGGCAGGTGTACTGTATGTACTCAGGAAAAGTTTGGGAATGATGAAATTGGACCGAAAGTTTATTATATGCATGTTCTTATCAGTTTGAAGTTTGTTTTTCGTACCGACTTTCATTGTGTTTATGTGTATTTTTAGTGTGGATGTATGGCTGTTGTTTACATTTTGTGTAAGTCCTGTCGCTGCTGTGTGTGAAAAATAAGTGTTAAGATTTTATATGATTTTTAATTTTAATGAGCTTCCTTGTTAAACAAAAGTAAAAATAATAATAATATTAAAAAAAAAAAACAAAAAACACATGGTTCATCTCAGATTTTTCAGTACTTCAGACCAGGCTTATTATAATTAGGGAAAACTGGGGCTAAAACTATGACATCACACTGAAAAATAACTTTAAACACTAAAATGTAATTAAAAAAAAAAAAAAAAACTGTTTTAATCTTCTTTTTCAATTTCTAGCTTCTATAAATCAAAGTTTTCCTCATTTTAACTAAAAACCAATATGTAAAACTATAATGTCACACTGAAAAATAATTTTAGACATTAAAATTTTATTGAAAAAAAGCTGTTTTGCTCTCTTTTTCAAACTAACTTCTATAAATCAAGGTTTTCCTCATTAACTAAAAACCAATATGGAAAACTATAATATCACACTGAAAAATAACTTTAAACACTAAAATTTTATTTAAAAAAAGCTGTTTTACTCTTCTTTTTCAATTTCTAGCTTGTATAAATCAAGGTTTTCCTCATTTTAACTAAAAACTAATATCTAAAACTGTAATGTCACACTGAAAAATAACTTTAACCACAAAAAAATTATTTTAAAAAAGCTGTTTTACTCTTTTTTTTTTTAAATTTCTAGCTTCTATAAATCAAGATTTTCCTCATTTCAACTACAAACTAATATGTAAAACTAAATAGATACTAAACAAAAATGGATCCGATCTGCAACAGAAACAAAACCAAAAACTAAATTGGAAGTTGCACAAGCGTATCTAATGTATGTTTCACATTTAATCATTTTGTTTAATTTCACTATCTTCTCCGTGCGTCATGATGAAGGCCAGCGATGGGACAGTTTCACTCGTCAGCGATTACTTGTAAAAGGTCAAGGTTTGTGAGAAGTGTGGAGGAGGAAGGACAATAAGAGACTCGCAGTTGTCTTGTATTTTTTCCTGCTATGGGACGTTTCTAACAGCCCATCTGTGCTGATAGGAAGTGGAGAGCACCCGTGTGCGGGCCGTACTGACGTCAATCAGGCTTGAAGAACCAGTGCAGCAGGAACAGATATCCCCTCCTCCTGCATCTGATTTCTCAGCCGTCTATCCGCTCCTTCACCTCTACCTGATCTGCCTTTCACCCAGTCAAGATCTGAAAGCATTTCTCTCAAACGCGTCCTTCTTTTTTTAAACTCCGGTCATGGAAGAACTCGAAGGAATGTTGTGTGTCGTTATCAACCGACGGTTTCCCCGTTATCAGTGACTTTTACGTGTTAATTTGTACACGTGAGAAGCCTTAAAGATAACGCCGTACTGGCCGTGTAAACCTCATTCATAGCCTTTACAAGGAAATCTTCATATTGAGTTACATTTCTACCCAAGGTACATCTAAAGTTATTAAGTACTTACATGTAGAAAACACAATTTATGCCAAGTTTGTAAAAGCACAAGAATCTTTTCTATTCACTGTGCATGTGGGACACAAACAGCTGTTTGTACCACGACCGTTTAATGTTTCTAAGTATGACCGTTCGAGGAACTGTAAAAACGTCTGCCTTGTGTTCGCAGTATTCTATTTACACTTTACAAGAATATACAAGACTATTTAGGTCAAATTCAGTTTTTGGATAGTTATTTTTGCTTTTGTTTTATTTGTCACATCTTAAATGGTACTGTATATATTGTATTTTGATTGTATTTCTGTTGTATGATGCTGCTATTACATGTTACATGTTACAATTTCCCAGCTTGGGATCAATAAAGTACATCTATAAATCTATCTATCTATTAGTGTACAGTTGAACAGGTGTACCTAATTAAGTGGCCACTGTGTATATGTTCTCTGTGGATTCAGCTATGTGGACGCTTGTCCAGCGGATAAGGCAACCAATTGTTCACTTTTTCAGGAAAGCACCAAATTTTGCATACGTGTAGAATGGACCCATACCATCTTTTTTTGAGGTGGACCCCAAAAATCTGAGCCCCCTGGTGGTCTCTATCTATCATATTACTGGAGTTATTGCTATTTAAAGGTTGCCATCTTGAAATTCAAGATGGCCGAGCTCGGCCGCATATGGCAGTGGTTCCAGTGGATGGCCAGGCCCAAGAAACATAGGGGTAGCCGTTGGAATTTTGTCTCTATCTATCATATTAGTGGAGTTATTGCAGAAGGCGGCCATAATGAAATCCAAGATGGCGGCCACCAGGGGCTCTGATTTTTGGGGTCAACCTAAAAAAAAAGATGGTATGGGCATATTCTACATGTCTGCAAAATTTTGTGCTTTCCTGAAAAAGTGAACGATTGCCCTGATCTTTTGGCCTTATCCGCTGGACTACGCATAGTTATGATAAAACAATCCAACGTAAATAACCAAATCTATCTATCTATCTATCTGGGAAATATTGTCTTTTGAAATGTGCTACTACGGACCTCCTTATTTTTCCATTTGTTTTTTTTTTTAGTTACTTCAGTTAGTTTTATTTCGAGCACATAAAATCATCAGATAATAAAGAACCATACTGTCAAACAAAATTTCTGGTGCTTGAAATGGAGTAGGAAGACTACCACCCCCTTTTTATAAACTAATTATTACATTAATTTCACTTCCTTTGCTTTGTTAACGCACTTTTTTAAAATATACATAATATCAAAACTTTGTAATAAACTATAATATTCATATGCACTTTAAATACTTACTATAAGTACAATCGTTAATAAATGTGCTATCTCCTAGTCATGATAGTCTGTGTTAATTAATAATTACAAATAGGCAATACACCTTAATATTCTATTTTATGCATTCTTTTATATTCTAAATACATATCCATTTATTCAGATAATGTTCTACATGTTGTTGTTGGTTTTATATATCCTTTTAAATGCACAAATTTGTTTTGTTTAACAACGAAAGTCATTAAGATTAAACTCTGATGTATGACAGAGCTCCGGGCAAAAGGCAAAGTCTCTTGGGGAAGACGGAAGAGATAAGAAGACAAAAATAACAGAAGAAATCTCACTTCAAGGAACTTTGGCAACAACTAGAATAAACAAAACACAAAATGGCAAAGTTCCACTTTTCTCAGAATGCTGGTTTCTGACGTAGTGTTTTTTTTTTAAATCTAATATATATTATCACTCCATATTATATATATCATATACAGGTAGTCTTCAGGTTATGAATGAGTTCCGTTCCTACGCTGTCGACGTAACCGGAATTTCCGAATAAATTGGAATTAACCCTTTAGTACCCCTAAATCTCTAAATAAGTATCTAAATACATGTATTATACTTCATATTAATAAAACAAAGTAAAAAATAAGATGTTGTACTTACTGTACGTACAGTATACAGTAATGGCTCCGGTGTTGTACAGTCGAAATAGCGTAAGTCGGGTACGTCATAACCCGAGGACTACCTTTATATTAAGTATATATATATATATAATGTATTCAGGTGTAGTTTGTATACTATGCATGTATCTGAACACAATTGTAGGCTCATCTCAAAACACAGATCAGATTCCAAATTCAGTAATGACCATTGGGCCACTGTGGAATTTCATCCATCAATGGTTCTGGTTAAAACCCATTTTATGAAAGATCCATCCCACTCTAGAAAACATTTGGACCCCTGGAGGCAGGGGCTTTTCCTCTTCTGGTTCTGGTCATGACTCTTCCAACCCCCGGGGGTTGTTCAGGAAAGGAAATTTGTTTATCCACCTTCGATTGTGTTATGGTTTTGAGTAATAAACATTTGGATAAAATCTCAAATTGTCATTTGTCAGATTTGGGGAACCTACTTCAATGATTAGGGTGCAAGTACCCCCCCCTTCACAGTTTACAGGTAGTCCTCGGGTTAAGACGTACCTGACTTACGTTATTTCGACTTTACGACACCGGAGTCTAGTCCACTGTTACTATACATACGTACTGTATACTGTACGTACATAGTTCTTTTCACTTCTAGAACAGGCTATTGCACGATTGGAGGCAGAGGATCCCAATATGGAACACTTTTCTAATGGACAGTGTACGGTGCTACCATGAGATCTGGGAGGAAAAGAAAGACATCTCCAAGTACTTATGTAGAAGTATACCGCTTGTATTTGGATAATTATTTAGATATTTAGGGGGTATTTAGGGGTACTAACGGGTTAATTCCGACTAACGCGGAAATTCGGGTTACGTCGACAGTGTAGGAACGGAACTCATGCGTAACCCGAGGACTACCTGTAATTGAGTACAGGCTCGACTCACCTGACAGACAGACTTTGGTGACACTGGGCTGATTCGCAGCAGGAGACCTCCTACAATCACAGAGAAACCATCCACATTAGAAGATTGGCAATTTTACTGCTGCTGCCTCATAAACAATGCTTAACGTCACATTATAATTTCAAAAGCCTTTTGTTTTTCATTATATAACAAGATTCGACCACATTACTACAACATATAAACAAAAAAACCCTTTTTATGTTACAACAATATAAACTGTAGCAGGAAATGTTTCATGCTTTAACTACAAACTGTGCTAATGCAGCCTCCTGTGCAACAAACAATGGCACTGGATAACCACTTCCACCGTCAACGATGACTCCCACGTCCTACACAGGGAGTTTAAGCTTCTTCTCTCAGGATGTTTTTAGTCCCGAGGTGCAGGACAAAGTGTGGCAAAAACACCTTTGTTCCTGCTGCCATCACTGAACTCAACAAACTATAGAAATGTTTGCACTTAGCATATTTTCGCCCATCCGTTCTTCTTCTACACCAGATTAACAACAGTTTGAGTGCTCTTTCATTATTTGTTGAAGGAGCCTCAAGTAGTTTTATCATGTGTTAATAGTACACATCCTTTTCTATCATGTTTCCTTCTACATTCCCCATAACAACATAATATCTAATCAATCACATTGCCTTCATGGACATAATAATTTACAATAATTTCCTTTTATGCATTTTGTTTACTGTGACCTTGACCTTCAACCCATGCACTAGATCGGAGAGGAATAGTGAAATCATCCATTAGTCTCTGAATTGATGTTTTGAAAATATTAGTTTGCAATTCGGCTTTACCACATAATGTGTTATAGGGGGAAAAAGTGACCATATTTGGACAAAAACAGGCAAAGCTGTTGGAGCAGGTAGGTTCAGGGCGATCTGCGAAGGGTTGTAGATGAGCTAATGCTACATGCTAGTTTATTTAAAAGCCATAAATGGTTAAATTCAGACAGCTCTTTACATAATACAGTCTTTTTTTTACAGTCTTAGTGGTGTATAATAGACTTGTTCCGATCCGACATTTGGATCGGATCGTCCGCCGATATTAGCAAAAAAATGCGTATCGATATTTTTGTTTTTAAACAATTCACAATATTTGCACTGATTTTTTTAAAGCCTTGGTTTACACTTGTTCAAGAGCTGATGCTGAGTTCACAGACTATTTTACACTCAGGACGTTTGTGTGTTTTGCTTTTTTAATACAGTTTAGTCTTATTTGTACTTTTTACTGACCACTGATGCCATTTCTGTTCCTTATTTATAATGTTGTCTATTTTGTGTTTATCCCTGAATAAACAGGTCCGTTTCTTGTTTTCAACCATTGTGTATTATT
Organism: Maxillicosta whitleyi; assembly: GCA_029822895.1. NCBI lineage: Eukaryota > Metazoa > Chordata > Actinopteri > Perciformes > Neosebastidae > Maxillicosta > Maxillicosta whitleyi. Next base: position 11,230,788 of record JAPSES010000030.1, on the reverse strand, counting down.
CAAACTCACCTAATTCTGCTGGATAGCTGTTATCAAGAGTACTAAAACCCTTTAAAGAAGTAAAGAAGTAAGAAAGATAAATAACTTTAAATTTTAATACATGCTCATGTAGGCCAGTATCGGTATCGGCCAGTATCGGTATTGGATCAGAAGTGCAAAAAAATATCGGTAAAGGATCGGAAGTGCAAAAAACTGGATCGGGACATCCCTAGTGTATAATACTATCCCAAATACACATGTCATACACACCTGTCAATCAAAGCCTCCTATTTGCCATAAGATGTGATTCATGGAGCCACACTTTAAAGACACACCACACTCTAGGATCCAAATAAAGCAAATGAGGGTTCAATGTAAGTTTACAGGAGCCAGATCTTTGTGAAGCCAGAACTCAGCTGCTGAAAGTGTTACGATACTTCCACAACGGCCTAATTTCAGAGCCAAAGTCATCCTAAAAACCTGGGTAAATATAACCTCCTTGGCTAAGATGACACAAAAAGTTTCTTGTTATAACATTAAAAAAAAAACATCTTGTTATAATATTTTTTTTTCTTGTGGTCTGGCAGGAGACAACCTGCACAGGCAGTGTTTCTCATTTCACAGTTTGCTTCGGTTTCATCACGGGTCACAGTCATTGTTGCCGCATCACAAACATGAAACAGATGCTCCTTAAGTTCTGTGAAAAGGTCACAGGTCAGATTTTCTATCATGTGACACCAACATGTCTGTTTCAGCCCATGATCACACTGACCCCACTCTAAGGTCATATTGACTCTTCGCCCACCTCTGGTAAAGCTGATGCAACTGCAGCCACCGACCCAAATCCACAGTCGAAAGTAGGTTTAACACAGTGCAGAGAAATCCAGTCATCATTAAAATAAAACAGAAGGCCACTGCTACTCTGCACATTTAGCACAACAACAACAATCCCCAAAGGATGCTTAAATTTATATTTTTGCAAAATTGTGCCTCATGAAAATGCAGGACAGATTTTTTTTTTTTGATACTTTGGCGCCCCCCAGTGTTGACATGTCAATATAAACCAACTGGCACAGCTTGAATAAAACTATGACAATGAATTTCTACCGCCTATTAACAAAAAAAACAGACAGAATAAAAACTGGAAAAACAGAATAATACGATTACTTACTTGTTGGATACGCACTGAACATTTGTCAGGGTAGTGAAGTTGTTCCTCACAGTCCTAAGGCTGGCAAGAACCTACAAAAAACAAGAATATAAATAATGAGAAGAGCTAATATATGGCGATGACAGACTGGAATTTGTGAGAAAACAGTGAAAAATTACAAAAAATAAATAAATACATCTCACAGAAAAGTCCAAAGTCATATGTTATGAGGGTGGAAGCAGCACCTTCCAAAACTAGTTATTAAATTATTTTTTATTTTAGTGTGTATTCAATGCTTCATTAGACAGACTGATGTCATATACAACACATTAAAATTCCAATTATTCCAGCCTCATTTATTTTGCATAATCATACTTGCTTACTTTCCCTCATATAAAAAAAGACAAATGAAACAAATAACAGAATTTTAATATTTCATCACTATTACCACATAATTTTTTAGCTTGTTTTTTGTTCTTTCAATGACATCTGATTGCACCTCTTTTTGAGGCGCTTGCATTTTATTGCCACCCATGTTATCATCAGTTCCTTTGTATATTTTCATACATATTATATTTTATGTCACATATACCCTGTGCAATCAACCTAAGGAAGATAGACATTCGATTATTTCCATATAGAAATGTTAAATTAATGGATCTTCTGCTTCATAATGTGTGTTTTAATCACCTATTAGTATTATACTGTGGTAGTGGCATATAATTATTTGGTACTAATAATAATCTGAGAATTAATTATGATTTTGATGATTGTGAAAGCCACATAAAGCACATTTAAAATGGATTTTGCTGGATTTTTAAAAGAATAAATGCCATTATATGTATTAACAAGTAAGTAGAGTGACTTCAGCTACAGTGTATGTTCCAGATGTTCATTCTGTTACAGATATTACCAGTTAAACAGACCATTCTATGCCTGTGTGAGGCCACCAGGGGGCACGCATCTTTAAACGAGCTACTGAATCCTTACAAACTGGTCATTTCTTAAACCTTCACAGTTTGTTTCAGGTCAAATTTAACCAAGAATTCCCTCATAGTAAGTGTCAACTACAGATTTATTTAGAATGTATAAACAGACTATCTCACATTAATAAATATATGTAATATATAAATAAAATCTTTCACTGAGCAGGAAGAGCATATTTTTAAAAACTTGTTTTTGGAGAAAAACATCTATTATCACACAGTATCATGTCCTGTTTTACATAACACATAAAAAACCCATTATGATTTATATATTAAATTGACCTGAATCAGCTTTCGTGTCCAAAAATCTGTAGCTCCTGCACAAATGTATTTATTATTTTAAAATATTTTTGTGTATTTTGGCAAAATTTGGGAAAATTCATCAAATTTAAGTATAAAAGAATGATGCTTATGGTATTTTTTTTTTACTACTGGTGAATGTCAAAACGGCTCAGATTTGACCAGACTAGTACATATAAGGGTTAAAAGGATTTGTGAAGCACTTCAAAACTTAAAATACTTTTACCGAGGTGTAAGGAGCTCTTACCTGCGCAAACGGAGTCACAATGAGGTCCTCTCCGTGCCTGAAAAGGAACATAAAAGAGCTGCTTGACATGATCTGCAAAAGTCAGTCTAAATTGTTATTTCAGAAATGCATGACGTCAACCACTCACAGTTCTCCAACTATAGAAGAGTTTCTCGACAAGGATTTGGGTGATAACTCATAGTCGCTGTCAGAGCGGTATAGGAAGGACTCTCTGCGTTGGCCATGAGCTGCGAAGTTGGGATGTAGAACCAGACCTGAACCTGGAGACGCTTGTGGATCTGAAGGACTGCAGCACAAAGATGGGCCGTTCTCCACCTCAAAGCTGGGACACAAAACAGTCAAAACGGAACATTAAGTGTTACTCTATCATAAAAAGAATCAGAAAGCTCTCTTTGAGAACAGATGGCAGAAATGGACATCTTATCTGGAGAAAACATAAGGGAACTGGTTCATTTTTTTTTTTTTAATATTAATCTTTTCTGCATACACCACAAGACTATATTATTATTTTATTTCTTTATTTTTTGTATTTGTAATCACATTTGTTTGATTCTTGTTTTTGCCTCCTTGTTTTTTGATTGTTAATATCTTTAAAAACCAATAAAGACAAAGTGTTAAAAAGAATCAGAATCAGAATGCCCTTTATTGTCATTTCACATTGTAAAACGAAATTGGAGCGTCTCCTATCAGTGCAAAA
>JAPSES010000030.1:11137004-11159484 GCA_029822895.1 Maxillicosta whitleyi | reverse complement strand
AAAGTAAAACCACATTGTGAAAATGCCCATTTTCACAAATGATTTTTTTCACAATTAAATGTGAGTAACCTAAACTTTAATTTTTTTGCACTAAAACAAAGTGAAAAATTTGGATTTGAGACAGATAGACTGTTTGGGGAAAACATATTTGGTTACAAAAATCATCAGTGTTAGTGTTGACAGTGCATTCAAATATGTTATTTGCTGCATATAATCAAAGGAACTTCAACGTGTCTTCCAAAAACTAAAGAAAAAATGTTTCCAGACTTTTGGCAGATCTACATAATTTACCTGACATGATAAAAATGTGTATTTTCGGACATTGTTAGTAATTGAACAGAAATTATCCAGCTTTTTGTTGGACTTCACAAGGCGCCCCAGTAATTAGCATTGGTTTGTTAAATATGCAGGTATGGCGTGCGTTACGTATGTATCTGCTGTTTGCTTAGACTTACTGCAGGTCTCCTCTGCCTCATCAGAGCCATCAGGACATTCTGCTTCGCCGTCGCAGCGCCAGCGTCCTGGGACACACTGGCCATTGAAGCAGGCGAACTCCTCTGGGGCACATGTTTTCCTGGCTGCTCGGAGAGAATCAGAGGCAGAGAGAGAGAGAGGATAATAGAGTGAGACGAGTATGCTTAAGACAGAATAAGAGCATGGTCACTTAGCAGGCGGACTGACTCAACTGGTCACATTATCTGGATCTCAGTAATCATTCTTCTAATCAGAGCAGATCAAGCCCATCATCTCACACATTATTCCTGTGCAGCCCTCTCTAGTGTTATCTCCTCTGATATCCCTTACTAATTATCTCCACATTCCCCATTTTCTGGACTCTTCATTGTGGTGTCCCTCCTATTTCTGCCTCCCCCTCCCACCACTTACTGGCTCCCGAAAGCAGTTTAATCTCCCCTTCAGGTTTTTCATCATGAAGCAGTGAAATGGATGCTGATTGTTGAACACTGCAAGCGCAGGAAGGTTAAACCTTTTACCACCTAAACGTGTTTACCACAGAAAGCTACAAGCTGGCAATGCCACGGGCTGATAAACATATCAAGTGTGAGAAGTAAAAATAAAAAAAATTTAATAAAAATGTTAAGGAAAAAAAGGCCAGTTCGAGCATCCAGAAGAAAAATGGGAGTGATAAAATTCCATGTTACAGTTCAGAGATTATCGCGGTTTGTTCCAAAAATCTCAACAACCTACTGTGTTCAAAGTAACAGATGTATTTCACACACACTGTACGCACTTTACACTTGTGGCAACGAAGCCGCAAGCCCTGCTAGACAGGCAAAAACAGGCAGAGGTCAGAGCCATTCAATTTCCTCAGTGTGTTTCTCCAGGAGGACCTGCAGTACAGCCTAATAAATCACTGGTTAAAAGGCCTTCGGTTGAGCTCGCTGGTGTTGTTACACTGCCACAACTGTTCTTAAGCTGGTTGCTTTTTGGCGCCGTTGCTTTAAGTAGATGTAGCATTTGAGGGCATGCACGAAGCTTAAACCTAGCTACGGGGTTGCAACACATGTTTTTCAAGCTCATGCTAATCCAACTCCTGCTCATTATTAAACCATGGTATTAAATGGAGAGAAAAAATCCGAGATGTCCTTCAATCGTTACTGGCTTCGTAGGTTTTAATTCATGTCATGTTTTATGAATGTACTTCACCTGCAGGTGTCACTGTACCTGCTTTATCGTTTTGGTATCATGATTGTTAAATTATAGTTTTTCACATAGAATGTAAATGGACTGCATTTATAAACCACTTTACACAGTGCCTCTCATTCCTCTGTTTCCCATTAGTGATATAGACTACTACGCCACTATTGTCGATTTTGTTCCACCACAGTCTTATAATGAACTGAAAATATTGTGGTAATCAGAGTCTCTCACTTAACTACCTTGCTAGCAATCTAAATTAATTTTGGAAGTGGTTCGTTACTGTTCCAAAGCACGATGATGAAAATGAAACTAACCACACATGTTACAATATAAGCATGTATGTGCGTGCCTGTATGCAGAATACACAACCAATCCAGGTCATAATCCATTAGCCTCGGATACCACAACAGCCAGTTCTGTCACTAATTGTCCATTTTATTATGCAGGAAAAAAATAACATCAGGAATGGAAAGTTAGTGGAGCAAAAAGTTGGCACTGATAAGACATAATCCATCCATGTGATGAAGCAGAAGTGCAAAACAGCACATGCAGGCAGGAGTGAAAGTTAATTCATAAAGATCCAAACAGCAAAAACATCACCTGATATAAAAAAGTTTAATCATTTCTGATCCACCAATCCCATCAATAAATAAATGGTCTAAAATGCAGCTAGTCATCTTTTCATGGTCATCAGTAATGATCCATTTGGATGTTTAGAGGCTGCCGCAGTTACCGTGGAAACAGTGTCATCTTCGACGACACTGATTCACCAGTAAAACCCACAGAGTTGGATCAATGACAGTGGACGGACACACTAGGGTTATGTTTAATTAATGACATATTTGATGAAAAAAGTCACTTTTCATTCAGTTTTCTCTGTTTTTGTATAATGACCTCCAACTTTAATCTTTTTTTTTAGTGATATCTACATGATCATTGTCAAAATACATAGTTTATAGTGGAGTATAGCATATATACATGGATGGAGTATAGTGTTCTGATAAATGGTGATAAAGCATTTAAAGAAAGGTTAAATAGAGGGAAAATTATTTGGGAAGGGCAACAAAAATAACATTGTCTTTATAGGTTAATTATCATTGCTGCAAAACAGCCCCCAGTGTGCCGTGGATATAGATCTCTGTTGTAAACACTGCATTCGCATATTTGCAGTGAAGTGACTGAAGCGTTGCCATAGCAAGGGTTCAGTTTGTTTCCCAAGTTCACTGCTCCAGGCTCTAAGGCACTTGTGATGGACCTCAAGAAACATTTCCACTATGTGAGGGTTCATTCTGTCCATATAGCCATATATATTCATGAAGGCAACTTACAATCGTCTTTAGAGACTGAGATTAGTGTGAAAAAAACCACGTCTGAAGCACCTTGCCCCCTACCCCCCACCCAGACCAAGGACGTATGAATATGTTGATGTGTTGCACCATCTAGCACCGGTGTAAAACTTATGTATGAAACATAAGACGAAGCAACAGGCATGAAAACAAAGCCATTAATCCTGTGTAATGAAGTGTGAAGTGTAGAAGGGTATGGGATTTTATATTGAAAGTGTGGGTAACAGTCCAAGCAACACACCAATAATAAAAGAAACGCCTCGAGGAGAAGCTGTGACTAAACATATTTAAAGATGAGGGTTCGGTATCTGAGTCCCACAGGCTAGCCTCAGGTTTACTGTACTTTGCTAGATTTACAGTAAAACTAACAACTACATCAAACCTCAATGGACTCACGGTTGTATTCCAGTATATGTTTGTGTTTTTTATTTTTTTTAGTGTTGGTAAAAGTTTAATGTTTTGAAGCTGCATCTTTTTAACCCACTGCTAAAACAAGGCTTTGTTTCACAGTAGATTTAACTGATCTTAATGGATGCAGGACTTGACGAAGAAGGGTTGTCAATGTAACCCTGAGACAAATGTTTCTACGACAAAAATAAATAACTTATGATACAGTGGCGCCATCAGGTATTCAGCTTAAGCTTCCCTTCCTTTAAATAAAGACATATCTTTAGCTTCTTTGAACCTTTTATTGTGTTATACACTGTAGAGAGCGAAGTATGTACATCCTTACCATCTTACTAGTAAATAGTTAATTCGTTTTCTCGCACAAATGGAAGATTTACAGCCCATTTCCATAGTTTTTTTTTTTTTTTTTTTTTCCTGTATGGCTGTTTTGTTCATCCTTATAAAACAGTCTACAGAAATCACATCATTATTGAAAGGTTTATTTCATCGTTACTATCAAGTTGACCTCGACAGAAAAATAACTATGATGCAGGCCTAAATGGCAAGAAGTGACGTACTTTCATGGATACAATGCACTTCAGCCAAAAAATATGTGCCCATTAAATTTTAACCCCTAAAGACCTAATCCACCACTGGCGTCCAAAACCATCAACTGATCTTCGTGGTAGTTATGTTGGTGGTTTATCTCTTTTGAAAACATTTCCACTATCATCCAAGACGAATAATGACCTGGGCAAATAAGAACCTACACAAACATCTGCTGATGTAAAATATTGAATACCTGTTGATCCATTAATCCTATCAATACATGTAAATAATTGGTGTAAAATACAGTTTGTCATCTTTTTATGGTCATCATCAGAGGCTCCATAGTGAACGCTGAAACACTGTAAACTTATTTTTACATTCAGTTATTGATATATTTTGCTGAAAAAGTAACTTTTTCTTCAGTTTTCTCAGTTTCTGATATAATAACCCTCAACTTTAATCTGAGTTTTTATGAATATCGACATGATCAGTGAATTAAATACAGGAAAATACCTGATTTTCGCTGAAAAATTGCAACATATAGAGGATAATATTACAATAAATGGTGATAATAAAAGGTTAAATAGAGAAAAATATATATATATATTTGGGAACTGCCACAAAAGTATACTGGGTCTTTATGGGTTAAATGTTAAATACTTCCTGTTTTTAATGTATTTTTTTACATCATCCCAACAAATTTGGATGTAGGGTTGTGAGCTACAAGACAAAATAAGGGTTTCATTCTCCAAAACTTTCCACGAATCAGAGCTACAGGTCAGTCTATAAAATATGTAACCTGTTGGGCAAAGTCAAGGGCAGCAAACTTAATTTACCGAACACATACTGGTGTTCATGAAGTTTCCAGTGCAGATAAAGTCAGCCTGGATGATGTGATGTATCAGTATTTTCAGTGCAGATCTTGTCTCATATTTTTAGCACAACTAGACAGTACAGTGAATTGTTAAGAGATTTAAGATTTGCCAGTGGATAAATCTTGCCAATGATGATGATGCAAAAAGCAACTTCAAAAGTAGACAAAGAACATGTTCAGTGCGAGACATGAGTGGTAATTTTATCTGGATCTCTTTCAACACATTGACTATAAAAGTCAACCAGAAATGTAATTCTCACATTTATTGTAGGGTTACAAAAAAAAAAACAGCATTCAGGATGTGATTATGTTCTCTCTCTCTCTCTTCCTTTTTTTTTTTTTTTTTTTTTTTTTACTGCAGGCAGAAGTTGCCAAAAAAACAAACACTTGGAATAAAACATGTTTGTCTTTGATTCTAAATCTTGTGTAATTTTCTTTTCTCAATTCCCTGTTGTGTCTGAACGCCAAAGTGGAAGCAAAAAAAAACTAAAAAAAAAAACTAATATTATATTGGCTTGTTGATGGTATCAAAAGAAAATATGTAATACCCAGTAAATATGTTGAACTATTCTCGTGTCATTTCACTAAAAAAGCAAATTAACACGGTCTCTTTCCTTTCCTACAAAATGTAACTTACTGACCCTATCACACAAACAATTCCCATTAACCCACTCCTCCCTTTGTTCTTTCCATCATCCTCTGTTTCTTTTAATCTTTGCCCCCAAACCCCAAGCCTCTTTCTAAATAAACACCTTTTTAACTTGTTTTTCTTGGATGGCATAAGGGTTTGCTAGAGTGGAGCTTAAGTGCCATTTGTGTCCTCATTAGAGAGCTGGAATGCACGGTTTTGTTAAAGGTGAAGACGGATGATTATGGGGCAATGAAGATTGGGACATCCTTTTAACCAACAAGTCCCTCAAGTGTATAAACTCATTAATGGTGTGCTCATGTTATAAGCCTCAAACTCTGGTGTTTCCTGGAATACACACAACTAGACATGCATATTGCAGGCTTATTCATCACTCATGTAGGTGGGTGAAGCAGCATAAGACGGAGAGATCCTCGCTGTAAGACCCCAAGGCGTTATGCAGGGTTTAAGGGCATAAACCTTAAAAGCTTAACGGCACATTTGCAACAGTATAATTATATTCATAAGAGATTTCCTCATACAAATCCAAGACAAAGATAGAGCATGTTAAAATTCTTATTTGAGACCAACTTCCCAAACAAACTTTTTACCTTCCTATGTATCCAAGCCCGTGCATTAATATTAATACTGGGATAGTTAATCCAGGAGAAGAACTACAATGGAGAGCAGAATACAACTTAAAACTGATGACAAAGACCTTGAAAATCTCGCAGCGTTCCGATGCGAAGCCTCGGTAGGTCGTGCAGCTCATCTCGGAGAATCTTAGTTTCTTGCCCAATCTGAACTGAGCTCACTACTCATTTCAGTCAAGGTCTACAGGGGCCATGGTTCACTTGGCAATAATTACCCAGGCCAGCTCATGCCATCTGCTTGGAATGACTTTCTGTTTTAATTAGGAGGGGTTTTAAAATGTTATGCTCGTGGGGGGTGGCAAGCGTTGGGATGGGCTGAAGGAGAAAGTGACAAGAGAATGAGAACAAGGCAAGTTTTTTCCATAGAAAACAGGAATAACAAATGTGAGTAATAGCAGCAGGGATAGAGAGTGACATATAGTAAAAATGCTTTATGGAATCCTAATGGAAAGGCAGGGACTGAATAATAACCGCTCCTTTAACTGTAGATTTCAGAGATGGTACTTAGAGAAAACTAAACCCTATTACATGTATTGCACATGTGTGGCTGCACTCACACCGACATTCACAAGCTATTTTTACTTTTTTGACAATAAATGTTGATGTTTCATAGAGACAAAACTTCCATGACATGAGAAAAAAGAACAGGGAAGAAAATTTAAAAAAAAAAAAACAAAACAACTATTTAGTACTGCGCATGTCATATATCGTGAGTATAAAAAATGGGATATGACGCCGACAGAATGAGGGCCGTGCTTAGGGGAGATCACCCAGCCATGTTATGTCTCCTGGAGGAGGTACAGTGGGAAGGAGCTCCACGCTCCGACAACTCCACCTGGAGCCTCCTCCTTTGGGAACAATATAGTCAACATTTTACTGTTGTTCATCCTTCTTAGATGCTATCTATGTGGATGCGGATGACAGATCTATATAGAGTGGTTGTGCCATCACATTATGTTCAGTTTGAGCTGTATGTGAATGTCAGATAACAGTGGGGTTTTGTTACTCGCACAAACATCTGATATCTGATTTTCCTTTTCAGCTTCAAGGCCTCGCAAGGCAAAGCTGCAATCAAACCTGCCTCATGTTGTATTAAGGATAGTGACAAACGTCTGCCTGTAGGCTGGAGCAGTGTCAAATATAAGACTACAACAGAAGAACTGATTTGGGTGTCTGTGTTGGCTTTTTGGAGTCAGAAATGAACATATTTGGACAGAAGTGGTGGAACTACAGGAGTAGTGGGGGTCAGAACCACCCGAGCTGAAATGAGACCTATTGAGAGCAATTTTATAGAAACGGACTTTCAAATCACTTACAATAATACAAACGATACTAATGAGTTTTGGGACATCTCATGGAAAAATATATTTGATTTAGGTCCAATCCCAATTCACCCCTTAGCCCCAACCCTTACCACTACCCCTTGCCTTGGCACTACCCCTTAAAACAGAGCTGTAAGGGGTAGGGTGTAAATATTCTCCCAATTATAAAGCACAGAAATGTGATCTGTAACACAGTGAAACGGCATTAAACAGACGATCAAACGATTGTTGTTTACAAGGAAAGTACTTACTTTTGTGTTTCTTTCATCACTGCTGCACTTTTTGGCTGTTTTTACTTTCGTCTTGCCAATGATCTGAACAGAATCATGTGAAACTCTTCCTACAACTACGTTCGTATAAGTCTGGTCTTGGAAAATTTCAGTTTTGAGGCTCAAACAGCCCCTCCGTCTAATTGAGGATCAGGACAACATTACCCTTTCACGTGAATGCACAAAACGGAGGATTAGGGGTAAGGGGTGAATTTGGATTCAGCCTTAGTATTTATAGAGTGAAGGTGATTGTAAGTGTATAAAGTGTATAGCCCCAATTACCCGGTACTTCTGTTCCGGGAATATTTCACCTTTATGCCATGTAGATTCAGTCTTTGGTGGCGGACGTAAAAATCCAGATGAGAAAATACGCAATGAGCAAATTTTCGACAACACGGAAGTAACACGCTGTAGAGCTGAGATGACACAAGTCGAGCTGATACGAGCTGGTCCCATGTAATGAAAATACACCACAGGAATACCAAGTAGAGTAGAGTCGGTACCATGTAGTGGAAAAGTGCAAAATGTGGCTTATGGGAGCAGCCTCTAGTGGCTATCAGTGGTATTACACCTTTAACATATCTCTACATTGGATTAATGTTGGGGTCAGGGTCTTCACTCCTTGGTTAAATATTTGATTTTTCTTTCTCTCTAGTCAGTAAAATTTTTTACTTCCACATATATAAATTATTTCATTTAATAAAAACAACAATAATGCAGGGGTTTTTTTTTTTGGTTTTTTTTTTTAAGTTGACTGCCATGTATGTTGTTGGCTCTATGTACGATACCAAAGACACAACAAGGAAACATTCATTGCTCTTATACTTGAAGAAAACTGCCTACACATAATTGGAGTTCGACCCATATCCTCTAAAGTCTTTCTTCCTTGAGAACTAAAACAATCCCATGCGTCTCAGCTTTTATGCATTTTTACTCACTACCATTTTCTTGTAAGTGCCTCATACTACACATGCTCTCAACAGGCATGAGAAGGAAGCATTTTAAGTATTTTAACACACTCCTCCACTACTTTCAGCAGCATTAGGGCAAAAGAAAGAAAAAAAAAACAATCTGTTAAATTATTTACCATTTACCCAATCAAGGCATTCTACTTCTTGAGGCAATTATTGATGAGCTAACACCATTCCTGAACTAACGGCTCTTTCAGTTTCCCACATCCATATCAATCTCACAGATGACTGCACTCCGTTTTACCAGAAAGAAAAATCAAAAAATAAAAACACCAGTATTCAAGGAAAGAAGAAAGACAAAGAACATCCTGCAGTGTCACTCTACAGTATGATATATATATATAAAAAAAAAAACACCTCTGTGTGAGGCACCAAAAAAACAACATTTAAGCACACGAGTGATAAAGGGAGTTCGCAAAAGGGCGTGACACGCCAAGAAGCAAGAGGTAGGCGCATCGAAGCCATTCATTCTAGGTAGACCAGTGTGTGATGTGCATTACTTCATCACATTTAGTATTGTTTTGGTTTGTGTGGAACCTTCGCAAAAAGAGAAATACTAGGACAAAAACTGGTCATCCCTGCTTTAACACAGTGGAACCACAATAAACAGTGCAAGAACGAGTGAAAATAGAAGCCAATGATTGACTCAAGGTTAAAACTTCACTTATAAACATGAAAAATTGTATATAATGAACCTTTAAAATGATATTGTAGAAGCATGGTAATGCTATTGAAAAAAAAAAAATTACGGTACAGTATAATTTCAAAGTTTCTACTGTCAAAAGATGCTTAAAAATTTGATATGCTGTGTTTATGTCCTCTATTGTAAGTTGCTTTGGATAAAAGTAATGTAATGTAAAAAAAAAAAAAAAAAAGGCACTTTACTGTAAATATGCATATGAAAGGCCAACTGGGTGGGCATCTTAATAGACAGTCATGTAGTTCAAATGATCATTCATTGGGGTTCAAGACCAGAGCAGCAGACACCCCTCAGTCATTTGACATGCATACATACGCTCCCTAACCCTTGAAGTATCTTTTTTTTTTCTACCGTGAAAGATATTAATGACAGCTCTTTCCATTTGGAGGCCATGAGAAGCTTAATAGGTAATGCAGTGATAAGCACATTCTCCTGGGCATCAGAAGACAAATGGCCTCATTAGCTCAGTCTGAAATACGGGAGTGTTGTCGAAGCAGGAAACATAATGTATCCTGTTGGCTTAAACCGGCATGCAAATGACTAAGCCTCCCAAAACTAATGGGATATCACAGTAGCATACAAAAAACAGAGAGGAATCAACAACTCGGGACAAGTTGTTCTTGAGACTGATTGTTGAATTTAATTAGGCTAATTTGAGCACTGAGCTTTGCTAGCATATAAACGGGCAGAAATTTACTATTTTGGTAGATTTTGATTCATATACCTAATTTGCCTCAGTTATTAGCTAAAATCCCCATGTGGCAGTATCTGCAGAATGAGTATCTTTCTCTTGGTGGTTCATTCATCTAACTGTCAGTATATCTGTGCGTCTTGCCCATCAAGCCTGGGTGAAGAGTGACTCCCAGAAACAACAGGATGACAAAAAGCCACATATGGTTGAGCTCTAACTCAGCGCTGTTTGATAAGACTATTGATTGCAGTGACAATGACAACCCTGCCTGTTTTTTTCTTGCCTTGCACACAAATACCTTTTCACAACTTGAGGCAGCCTTATGCTACCTTGCCCTTTTGAACAAATTAATCCTATGTATAGATTTCAGCTAAGTCACATACAATTTTGATTTATATCACGTTCTCGCTGAATGTGTGACACGGGCTGGAGGGAGAGGACATTATTCTTTTCAGCTATCAGATCTGCATCATAATACATTCAGGACGCCAGAGGAAAGGCAGGCGACTTGGAGCTGTTCATTGCCCGGCATTTTTACTGACCTTGTGTTCTGATCAAAGACACACACTGTGCTAATTATAGCCCCCAGCCTGCTAAAAGACATATTTTCTCTCCCCCCTGTCAGGTCACATTGACACAAACACCTCCTGACCAGGGAGGAGGAAGCTGGGCAGTTTTTGCTAGGATACAACTCCTTAGTCCCTTCAAGGCAGCCTGAGAGTGATTTATGCTGAAGACTGTTTGGTTCAGCACCGTTAAACCCCAAAGAGATTCATCTTGAAGTTTTACCAAAGTCGGACAGCGGTACAGGTAGTTTTACAGCAGTGCATGTGAGCACAGAACTCAACTTACTGCATCAACTTTCAGGTCATGCTTTGATTTACTGGATGCCTGGTCTTTATCCGAAGAAAAATGGCGGACTTTTTCTTTTTTGTTTTACAATGTTTATTAGCCTTTTTACGTTTATTTCTATTAATGCGACGCCATTAGTCAAACCTGTCGGCAGAACAACGACAAGACAATACATTTATTTCTAAAACGTGCTTCGTGCATTAGGTTTTGGTAATTAATAGATTTCATAAAACTGATCTGAAACAACCACTGTTTTAATCCGACGTGTTCGTCCCTGTTAAGTTGTTGTTCACACGCTAGTACTGACATCTTCGCTCCTTCAAAATAAAAGCTACTTCTCTGCATCAAAAGCCTACCTTTCAAATTGTTAGTGGAACAATAATGCTCAAATCTCAGTTACTTTAGGGCTCTGAAAACCAAGTCATGACCCCCCACCCCCATCGGTGTCCCTCACTTCGGGACCTCCTGCTCTGAGAGAAACTTTTCCCCATACTTTATTAAGACTTTCACACAAAATTCCAGAATTTTCTAGGTCTGGAAACCAGTTTTTCAAAATCCGATACTTCTTAAGACTTCCACGACCTGTGCAAGCACCTTGGATTTATGGTTATTTTCAAGTTTTGATGTGGATCTTTAATAGTTCACACTTCTGACGGTTGGCTCCCTTTTGCATTACATGCTCATATGGAACTTGGATGGGAGTAAACACAAAAGAACACATACTGCAGAATACACACACACACACCACACAGCAGGAAATCAAACTGCCAAATATTGCGGAGATAACATGCACTTCACCGCCTGTGACTGAAGAACAGCAAATACACAACCATGTGTACATATATATATACACACGTCTTCATGGTACGCCCTTCACTGTATGATGCCTGCTCCATGTGTCTGGCCTTCTGCTACACTCCTTCTATCCTGTGATTTTCTTGTTTAGATAAGCAAAAGATGGTGATCTGTGGCCATATGTCAACGGTTTCATCCTAAAGCTTGGCAACTCCACTGAGACATACTGTACTGTAAAGAAACTAAAGGGCACGGGAAAGCTGGACAGCTAAAGTCACAGTGGAAAGAATATTTTAAGTCAAAATGTTCAAGGGTGAAAACCTTATATAGAATGTCAAATACTGAAAAAGCGGCAAGGTTTTTTTTTTTTTTTTTTTTTTCCATCCACTGGTTTCTAGATCCCAGATGTGTTGGGTGTATTATGACCAGGGGTGGAGGAAGTACTGAAGTTTACAACTTAAGTAAAAGTACCAATACCCTGCAAAATATTTACTTTAGTAAAGGTAGAAGTACTATATCAAGAATTTTACTTAAGTAAAAGTACTCAATACTTACTTTAAAATATTACTTTAAAGTATAAAAGTACAAGTACTCGCACAATGTCAGTCTGTGGATTGTGTCATTATGATAAAAAATGTAGACATATTTATTTATGCCTCTGCCAATGTCACTGCTCAGTGTCACAACTATATTAAGTGGATTGAACAGATTGGTGTCAATATTGTGTGAGCAATCTTTCATGCAAGATTTAGATGAAATGTTAAAAAAAATGATTTAGACGAAAAGATGTTAATATAAAGTAATGATTAACAGCATCAATTTCTGAAATGTAAGTAGTAGAAAGTACAGATAACTGCCACAAAATGTAGTGAAGTATGCATTATTATTTTTACTTAAGTACAAATACAAAAAAAAAAAACTACTTAAATACAGTAACAAAGTAAAAATACTTTGTTACATTCCATCACTGATTATAACAGACAAAAGCCTGCCAAAAACACTGTCATAATCACTGCCAATTATTTTATTTTAATTTTTCCACACATAAAGGTTAGGATAATAAATGAACTTGGATCTTACCTTCATTCACGATAATTGTGGGTCTCTGGCAAGTATGCAAAAGGTCAGTTATAGAAGTAAAATGAAAAAGGCTGCAACTAACGGCTGATTAAATGTTTGGTCTAAAAAAAGTCAGAAATGTTGACGCAACGTTTCTCTGAGCCAAGCTGTTTGGACAGCAACACAAAGATGTTCATTTAACTCATTGCAGAATACATAAACCAGACAATATTCATCATTAATAGAATTAATTTCTCAAAGTAATTCTCACACAGTTACCTAAGCAGAAGAAATCAGTTTGATTAACTGTTACAAGTCTGGGGAAAAATAAAAGATATGGCATGTTTTCAGTGTCTTTGTTAAAAAAAAAAAAAGAAAGTCATCAGGGTCTATATATTATAAGGAATATATGAGATGTGGTATAACATTATGCACTGGTATGATGATGATACAGTGACGTATGTACAATAAATAAATAATATGGTCAGAAAAACAATCCCTGCCCTGATTTAACTGAACAAATACTTGAGATCCATCTGTTAAATAATTACTGCAGTGTTTCAGCAGAAACAAGTTCTTCAACCCTTTAACTGATGCAGTGAGTACCTTCTCCATTCTTACAGAACCATGTGTTTTTCGACAGCATAACAATTTGACTGGGTTTCAACAGAAAAATGTGGTTAGAAGAGTCCAGACTCACCCTGTTCCAGATGAAGTGAGTACCCATCATGCCTAGTGCCTACAGTATAAGCCTATGGGGACAGTGTTATGATGCGAGGTTGACTCAGTTCTAGGTTCAGCAGCGTTATGTGTCAAATAAATAAAGTAAATGCGTACTGAAATTAGGGCTGCAATAACAAATTAATTAATTGGCAATGAATTCGTTGTAACAGAGGAAAACACAGAGCAGCATGGCTGAAGCTTTGGATGAAGGGCTGGGTTTTTAAAGCTGGTTTTAAATTATGTTCCCGGTGGCAACGGCGGCCCCACTTGGCCAAACCATGGTGTGACGTTTATGTAACAAAACTTGAATATAAAGAAAAAAATGGCACTTGTTTCAGGCAAACAGGGCCGTCATTGCCGCCAGGTTAAGATAGCCTATGTGTTGTGCTTACATTAGCCCACTAGCTAGTTGTACACTATTGTCATAATTACAGCATTTTCATTAATCTCTGGTTATCAGGCCACCAACTAAGACTAACATACCTACTGGAACTGGTTGAAGACTAGTTTGCTAGTCTCTACAAGTCTAGGTAGTGGGCTAGTGCTGGCTAACTATACTGAAGCCAATGCGGGAATGTAATCATTAGTGACTTATCTGCAGCCTATATCGCTTTAGATAAAAGACCAGTCATTGAGAATTGTGTCTTTTGTGTTTATCCAATGAATCAATTAGTTATTAAAATAATCAACAGATTAATCAATTCTTAAAATCAATGCTAGTTGCAGGCCTTACTGAAACCAAAGCTAGAGTTAAACTGTGGGATACTTTTAGTCCTGGCTGATCATATTCGTTGTACAGGTGCTGGGTATTCTATTTGGTGTTGCTAATAGAGACCCTAACCCAAGCCCACTGACCAGATGGTGATCAAAGTTGCCACAGATGGCAAGAGGTCTACCAGCCAGTGAGTCAGGCAGTCAACTTGAGCTGTAGATGCCCACAATACACCTCTTTCTCCACACACCATCTACCGTCACTCTCTAATTTGGAGGTCTATTTGAACAGCAAAAAAACTCCCAGCTGTCCTGCTGATATTTCAGTGCCAGTGGTTCTGACCCTTTAAGCCCCTCCATCACCTCAGCATCCGCCTATAGGCCCCCGGAGGGTGGGGGTGGGGGTAGATATTTATTCATCACTACCCAATATCTATAGGTACACATACAAACAGGAAGTTATGAGTTTGGAGCCTGGATATCAAACTCTAAATATTTACACCGCTGTTGTGATAAAACATTTCAAACATGAGCTGTCTGACTGAACTGTTGGGCATTTTTTACATCGTACCACTGCTTGCAACAAATTGTCTCTACTGAATCCAAAAAGGAAAATAATTGTTCCTTTTCAGCTCATTCTCAACCACATTTCCTCAGTTTCTCTCGCAGTTGCCGCAAAATTGACACCAATTAACAAACTGTGCGTCGGTGCAGCTGAAGTTTAGATGAGGCTTTATCTCATCGGTCACATGACGTAAACTCATGGCCCATGTATCCAAGGCTTCATCTGACGGGTCAAATGTTAACATGCTGAAATTGAGTGCGCGGTGCTAATGAATGAAATGCTTTCTCTCCTTAATTAAACTTCAGGCGATGTTTTGGAATGTGTTTATCACCCGTGTTTGTATAACCGTTTATCAGTCAGCACTAGAAGCACCACATGGACGTCTGTGACATTTTTGTTTAACATCACAGCGTCGTAGGCATCCTGCAGGTCTCTGTGATAGGCTGCTGAATGAAGGCAGAACAGTAAAAACAATGAGCTGACCTACATTTGCTAACAATACAAACAGGGTTAATTGAAAAACAAGTGCGTGGTTCTTTAGCAAAGAATGTGACTGTAACAAAGAAAATGACAAAAACACATTTGTGTGGAAGAATTCAGGTGAAAACAAACCAAGGAAGGTGATGTACGAATATACTCAACGTATTAGTGCGCACTGCTTTTATAGCTCACATATATCATTTCGAAAACACTGATGCAACCCAGCTGTAATGTCACCCAGTCCTATAGTATGTGCTGTAATTACGTCTGAGTGGAAAGTGTGACTCGGACTCTGCTACAAATTTAAACTCTCATTATTAGGATAAAATATAAGTTGTTCGACACTTTGGTGGAACAGGTTCCTGTCTCTGGGGGTGTTCCTGCTATGAATTCTAGCAGCTTGCTAATGATTCAGCAGGGAGCACAATCGAACCCCAAGGGTGACAGAACGGGGGCCCAGCAGATACAAATCACAGAGATATAGAAGACATAGCTTCAAAAGAAACGCCTCCAGAAACAGCTGACAGAAAGCGCATAAGACAAGGTGTGGTGGAGGGAGTAAACAGCACAATGCGTCTGCAGCAGAGCAGAAGGCATGAGCTGTAGCTGGTACACTTTATACGAACTAAATGTTTCATGTGTTGGTGTGATTTGTGTTTGTTAGATTAGCCCGCATCGACTGAGAATGAATCAATGGTTTTTATGTCCCGTCTGAGCTGAAGTAATATTTCTTTGATTTGCCTGCAAGACCAAGATTTGCAATTGTGAAGAGTGCAGCAATTACTGAGAATTTTGTTCAGAAACCAGTGCTGGAAGTGAAATAAAGCATTTTGGCAGAGGACTCTAATAATGGCAGACAGTGGAAGGATGTGAGGCTTTAACAGCAGGTGTTTGCAGCATCCGGCCTAGACCGCTGTTTCACAATCCACGGACAGGGTCAAACAATGTGCTCTTGTCCACAGCAGGAGCTAGAGCATGTGGCCGCCGAAACCTGGTCTGATCAGAAAAAAAGAAGGAAAAATACTACATTTTGAATAGAAGTAGTGTTGTTTGGCAGATGAATGGGCAGCCTTGTGATAGGATAAAATGTTCAATGTTCACATAGATCTGACTCCCTGACAAATGCGTCGCATTATCTGCGAAGAGGCAATGCTTGTTGACGATGATAAATTGCCCAAAACAATACAATAAAGCACACATCAGTAGCTGGTACACCATATGCCAGAGGTGTCAAACATGCGGCCCGGGGGCCAAAACCGGCCCACCACAGGGTCCAATGCGGCCCGTGGGATGAATTAGTGAAATACAAAATTACCCTGAAGATATTAACGATCAAAAATGTTCAAGTGATTTAATGTCAGACCAATAAAACACTATCATAAAGACCTATAAATAATGAAAAACACATTTATTTCCTTTTTTTGTGTGTAAAAAAAAAACAGTTAAATTACACAAAAATGTGTACATTGACAGACTAGACTTTTACAAAAAATGTGAACAACCTGAAATGTGTCAAGAGAATTAAATGTAATTTTACCAATATTCTACCTGTTATTAAATATTTTGTGTATTTGTAGATCCACTGTGATCTGTACGTTATAATGAACATGTGAAAATGAGGAACTGAGGCCAAATAATGGCATAAATTAATTAATTAAATAAATAATTGCACTTTTTTCTTAATACATGTATTTTTGCTCATGTTTTTCTCATATTTTTAAAGGATAGTTTGTAGATGTAAATATTTTAATGATACAACTTTACTTTTTTCACACTAAAACATGATCATTGATATCATTTATATATTATTATGTTGTTTTTTTAATGATCCAGCCCACTTCAGGTGGTATTGGGCTGGATGTGGCCCCTGAACCAACATGAGTTTGACCCCCCATGTCGTACGTCATCTAAACAGTAGTGAAAAACTATTCACGTCCCTCTAGTCAAATACAAATAACAGCACAACAATGTCAAAAATACTCCACATCAAGGAAAGGTTTTGCATGAAAATGATGTAAAAAAATCAAAAAAATCAGTTACATGTACTTAAAGACTAATATGTCACTGTATATGACATTGCTAGATTATTAATAGTGAAACTCCAGCTGCTTTATTTGTTTTTACATCCAGTCGTTTACACATAAATACTAGATAAATGTGATGATTAATGAGAAATAAAGAAGAAAAAAAAAAAAAAAACTTCTGACACATAAATCTGTTTTCAGTTTCTGGGCTAAGAGGGGTTTTTCAGTTTGATAGTGGGTCGCATTAATATTTATTCAAATGGAAATGTAGAAGGGAAAAAAAAATCACTGTTTACTGAAGCTGTTAAAAAGGACTAATATAACCTGAGGACCTTTAGTGATTTAGACATGACTCCTCATTGACTGTGTTTCATGCCGCACATTTGTATGTATTTGTATGAAAAGATGGTTATTTTTGCTCATATTTACTGGCATTATCCCCTGGATCTGATGTGAAGACTATTAATATGCTACAACATATAAAGAGCAGTTGAATTTAATGATAGATTTTTAAAAATAAATAAAAAGTACACTTATCAATGTCATCCATCACATCATTTTGATCCTGTGATGGATTTTTTCCCCCAATTTTTCAGTAAATATCCACTCTATGTTGTCATATAAAGATGTTTAAAACTTTAATTCACAATGACAAGTGCAGGCTCTATACTACAACCAGGGAATTGCGTGAATACATGCACAGAGGAAAAGAAAAATGTTGATTTTATTGGGACTAATGTTATCACATGCCTCTATTTGTGCTGACATATGGTGGGTAATTTGCAGCAAAATTTTTACTTTATAAATTACAGACAGATTTGCACGAGATTAAGATAACAGATGATCTTCATCATTATTACAAATTACCAGAAGTCTATTAATAGTCCTTAGCATACATAAAAAGAAATTAAGATAAGATGTCAGAAGCCAAAAACAAAGCCACTGGTTTAATCATTAACCTTTACAAACATGGAACTACTTTCTAATCGATTTTTATCTTTATTTAACCTTTTCTCAGGGATTTATGACTTAAAATATGACACTATTATCATTTTTTTAAATTTTTCATTGAAATGTTACATCAAAACTGACAAAGCAGAAGGAAAAAGTGACTTCTCTGAAAAATATATCATTAAATGAAAGTGAAAGCAACTGTCCATTTGTCAAACTACATAAGTTTTACAGTTGAATCAATGTTGCAGAAGATTACATTGATATAACACAAATCTGAGGGCAGTGAAAAACTGAGAAAGTGCACTTTGCCAGAATTATTTCAATGTATCGATAGGATTAGAGCGGTGTTTTTCAACCGTGGGGTCGGCAGGAATTCAAATTGTGTTGCCTGAAATTTCTAGATATGGACAAAAATAAATAAATAATAAGTAATAAAAAAAATATGTAGTGATTAATATATATTTTACATTACATTTGGCTGACGTTTTTATCCAAAGCGACTTACGAGGTATAGGCATGTAGAGCGTAAAGGGCTTTGCCCAAGGGCCCACCTGGGATTCAAACTGGCAACCTTCCACACCAAAGTCAGCGGTGTAAACCACTAAACTATCCACTCGCAATATTTCATTACAATTAAAACACCACACACTTTTCCTAATAAAAATCATGTTAAAATGAAATGAAGGATATAATATTTGAGAGGGCATTTGTAGCTTGATCCGATCATGTGACCGTGTGCGTTACTACACTTCAACCTGCTCGGACACAAACGCAGATAGAATACCAGACCGAAAAGAGAATGAAAAGATTTCTTCACTCGCCTCTCCCCACTAAGAAATCTCCAAGAAAAAATGAGAAGCAAACACCAAAAACGTGCATTATATAACGTCAATGTCATCTAAAATTAACGTTTATTTACAACATAGTCTAGCAAACTATTACATGATCTAAAACTAATTAACTTTGGCAAAACAAATGTCTGAGGTCACAAGAAATATGTGATATTATGGGTTTAAAATGTTGGGAACCACTGGATTAGTGGTTCTAAAGTTAAATATCTCAAATAAATGGTCACAAATCTTTGATATTTCAGTTTCAGTTTATTTCAGACACAAACACAATACAAAACATACGGGAAAATAGTGATAATTATTAACCAGATAAGTAACAAACAACAACAACAACAAAATAAATTTTAAAAAAAAATAATGATAATGAAAGAAAGAATAATTGTTGTGCCTGAAAGGGAGTAGAAGAAGCCAATGCTTTTCCAGTCCTACCCCCCAATTCCAGTCCGATTGTTAATGTATAATCATTTATTGTGCAATACTAGCTTTTGATTATCAAAGCTCAATCTGAAGAGAAAATACAAACACTGCATGCACTATGTTGCTTTAAAAAGCAGAGCTGCAAGTAAGAACAGTACTTGAGGAGATTGTTTTTTTGTAAAACTCATCCAAATGTAACAGAAATGTGGATTAATAGTCAAATACATTAGTTGGTGTGAATGTGTGGATTGTCTGAAAACACAGCGTTGCCGTTGGAGTTACTCAGCTGACTCCACCACCACTCTTCCCTCACCAGCTCCTACATGCTTCAGTGGAAAATCTCCAAATTAACACAGCAGCCGGATGCTCTAGCTCTTCCATTGAAACGACACAGTCTGTGGTCTGAAGTAGAACCCTGCAAAGCTCCAAAAGGTTCTGTTTGATCCAAAAGACCTGTTACAAGGATGCATGAGCGGTCACAGACGACTACACCTGAGCACTATTATACTAGATCTAGCTTGTTCTGAACTCCACAGACATGTATGACCGCAAAGTTAAGCCAACGATACCGAGCACAACTCACTTCTATAGAGGTTTTAACCTTCATCTGTTTTGCGTTGCTGCTGTTATTGAATCCTTTCCGTGTTTCTCATCATAACCACAGCGGTCTACTCAGACTTTTCAGAGTTGTATTGATCAAAGTCCCTGTTTTAACCTCTAATGAATTAACGAAGGTTAGCTGTAAATACATGATCTACGTCAACATAACTTTCCTCCAAAGCTCTGTAACACTGTTTTTATTCATATAAGCAGCTCTACTTGCATTACTGTGGGTTCACAGTCTTGTTTAACGCTTTACACGGCACTGATTGAGATACTCTGAATGTTTCTTTCGTCTTTTCCCTTCAATGGTCTCCACAGCGCATGTTGATTTGTCACAGGTTTTTATGTTTGATGCCCTTCCTGACACAACCCTCTGTATTTATCTGGGCTTGGGACCTGCACAATGAGACACTGCCCCCTTGTGGCTACAGGTATAGGGATGTATAGTGTAAAGGACCACCTGGGACTCGAACCGGCAATCTTCCGGGCCAAAGCCAGTGACGTAAGCCACTAAGCTACCCAGTTGTATTACTCATTGAAATACTCATTATTTCAACCTTAGTGTGTTATTGGCACTAAGGTTAACAACCACAGAAAACAGATTGAGGACCACCTCTCCAACAGCAACCCCAGGAGGGTCTGGCAGGAGATCCAGCAGATCACCAACTTCAGGGGCCAGACAAACACATCTGGGAGCCCGAGCGCACTCTTTGCACACTTCGAGGTCCCACCCCAGCACTCTGAGATAACAGGCTTGACTCATGAACATACAGTTCATTAAAATGACAACAAAATCCAACAATGACATTTCCGAATGGCATTTAATGTCTCACATCTGTCTGGTACGGAGCTCGTTTTTGCACAAACTTTGTTCATACTGCTATACCATCTTCAGTCTCAGTTAAAGAAAAAAAAAAAAAAACAACAATGCACAAAGGGGCTTTTAACCTTCTTTTACAGCAAAAACGAGAACAAGAAATGAGAGCCTTTGCTGCAGAGAATTCAGTTGAAAAGAAATAATGAGGAGAATCCCAAAGTGATTTCTCCTCTCTCTTCTCTTTGTAGCTGCACACAGGAGACGGTCCTCTTAACGATCATTAGCCATCTGTCAAAAGTAATTACAACTCCAGGACCAAAAGGCATCACTCTTCTTTAGGATCAGCCTGATACAATACATAAAGTCTGTCAACATGAAAGAGTTGATGGGACAATCATTCTAGGATCAGTTTTTGATGAAAAGTATTACACTGAACGTCCCTAAAAGCACATCAGATAACCATCCAATATCACTAACACCACAAGGGATCTATCTCCGACAGAGGTGGAGGAGGTGTAAATGCATCCACGTCTCCCAGGCATGTCCACAAGTTAAGTGATCTGCAAAAATGGCCACTAATGTGACCCCTCCCCTGTGATCAAAGCAGCTGAACTCATGACAAAACTCCATTAGCGGTCCCATTTCAGATACAAGGACGCAACAAAAAAGCAGCAGCTGCTACAATTTCACTGCATTCATACAGAAGTGTCAATTTGACATTGTTGCATTTCATCTGCATGCTGTAACTGGCAAAAACACCAATTCAGTTCAATTTATATCAGTTCATCTCAATTCAAGTCAATTTTATTCGATTCAGTTCAGTTTGTATGGAGCATATGATTCATGTGTGAACTCAAAGACATATTAATACAAATATAGATGAAAAAATAGATAAATTAAATATTCATGCATTGAATACATGCAAAAACAAACGCATACCAACTAGAAGAAAATGTTTTGAGGTGACTCAAAGGAAATTACATTTACAGCAGATCAGAAGGTTATGAAAAACACCACGCAGTGACAAAAAGCATATTTGCCTAATTTTTTTAAAAATTTGGACTACATTATATGCTTGACGATCTGTTCCTGGCTTTACCATGTGTTATTCATGATCTGATCAAAAGTGAACCGCTGTAAGCAACACATCAGTTCACCCCACACATTAGATACTCAAATAATCAGTTGTGATCATACTTTTTCACTCTATATGCAAATAAAAATGATTGAACCTACAAAATAGAAAAGCAAGGTTATTTTTTTTCCTTCAGGCATTGTGGATAAAACAGAAGCTTTTAAGTTTTAAGCACTAATAATGTATGATATAATATTTTTAGTTTAGTTCTAAATGTATAAGCTGTTCTATATTAAATTAGGATAAAACAACTTTTTTCCCCCTGTACATAATGACATCCAATTTAGCAATGATGAGTAATTACATTCCATTTCACTGC
Source organism: Maxillicosta whitleyi (assembly GCA_029822895.1). Taxonomy (NCBI): domain Eukaryota; kingdom Metazoa; phylum Chordata; class Actinopteri; order Perciformes; family Neosebastidae; genus Maxillicosta; species Maxillicosta whitleyi. Next base: position 11,137,130 of record JAPSES010000030.1, on the reverse strand, counting down.
AGAGTTTGCCGGTGATCAAACCAGACACGTCTTCAAACTTGTGAGGTGAGCAGATTGTGACTGCTTCATTATTTATAGGGTTTTTTACTGAGCAAAAATGGTCAAAACTAGGCCTAATAATAGCCA
>JAPSES010000030.1:11117690-11132934 GCA_029822895.1 Maxillicosta whitleyi | reverse complement strand
TATATATATACACACACACACACACACACACACACACACACATACATACATACATACATAAATAAAACCAAAGTGTCATTTCTGACCCATTAAACCTTCCTTACAATGGAGTGTTGGCCGTTCCTACCCAGTCATGACGTTTCTGGCAGGTTCCCTGATGGGACACACATGCAGGCAGGTGGACGTAAACACACTGACAGGACACACATTAAACTTTAACACTGTGATGGTGGCAGTGTTATGAGTCAGTGTGTGTAGCCGGGGCGAAAGGAGGTGGATGCTACTACTTCTGTGAGTGAAGGTGACACTCATAATTCAGCTTGTTAGACTGAATCATTAATAAAAAAGAAAGACTGAGGGCTTCGGTTGCTGTGTCACAGTCTTTTTCTCATTTCAATTCCCGACCATGCGTGCCGCCGGAGCTCGCCCTGGCCTGGTTTCAGAGCGTCACAATGTCCTGTGTGGGTCTGTGCCGAGTCTGTGCATTCATTCACAAACAGATAAATCTAAATAAATAAAAAAAAAATCACACACATTTAACCAATCCCATCAGGGAAGATTCACAGCCGTGCCCGTTGAGTCACATGAAGCGGTATTTTTCACAGAAATGAGTCACAAGTAGCAAAGGGCCATAGTTGCAGTGTGCGCCAACATCTTCCCTTGTGGGTTTGTGTTTCTGACAGTGATGCTGGATGAAAGGAGCTGTCTGCCTCTGGCATCGAGACTCACAGATCAGGAAGCCTTTCTCAAACATCCAGCATGTGTCTTATCGATTTTCAGGCGAACCTGGGTTCATTTTACTGCCACGACAGAATCACTGTTGTAAAAAGTAGAGCTAAGTGGCGCGGCACGATTTCATTGGACTCAAACAAGGACTTCAACACAGTTCAGCACAGTTTTACAAACACAGACAAGCGTAGGTCATTAAAGATATACACTGCAAAGCCAAAAAAAGAAAACATTACACATACAATATTTGACTGCATCATCTTTGGTTTTGATCACAGGAGACATTCACTGGATTGAACTAAGCAAATAATTCAGATCCTTCCATGGGTTAGTACTGCACTGGTTAATAATATTTCAACTGTAACAGGTTATTTAACCCTGACAGACGCAGTAAGTGTCCTCTCATGTCTGTAGCGTCAAAATAATGAATGAACAGAATGGTTCAGGGACAATGAAGCATCATTTTCACACATAAGATTTAGCCACCACAAAGTCCAGATTCTAATTTGGGATGTGATAACGATGTGATACAGTGGTCTAATTCTCATCAATAATCAAAAATTAATGCAAAAAAATACATTATGAACCTTATTGTGACACTACATAAGCATTATATGGCAAAACAGTGACACGGTGAATGTTTCCTGTAATCAAAACCAAAGGTGTTGCAGTTAAATATTATATCTATGTGGTGCATCTGACCATGTTGTGCACAAAATGGGTGATAAAACAATAAGCATAATTATATTTGACTGAAGACCCAATATTCAAAGTATTTATTGTCACATACACAGTGAGGAAGTATGTTACCTGTACAGTGTAATTCTTGATTTAATGTCGATCTATCTATCTATCCATCCATCCATCCTACAGGGGGTGCCATGTTGGAGTATCAATAAAAAATGTCTAATGAATATAATACACCCAGAAGCCTGATTTGTAAGTCATGCACTGGTCACAGGCAAAATGAGTGGCAGTACAGCAGCATCCATCCATGTTCTAAACATCTTAACCCTCTAGAGCAGGGGTGTCAAACTCATGTTAGTTCAGAGGCCACATCTTCCCAATATGATCTGAGGTGGGCAGGACCAGGAAAATAATAATATACAAGTAATATCAGCTCCACGCATTTGTCTGTTTTAGAGTGAAAACAGTAAACTTTACATTTACAATCTATCCTTTGAAAAAATGTTAATAACATGAAGAACTGTGGGGAAAAAAATGAAATTTCTTAAGCAAGTGCAATTTTAGCAATATCCTGTCTCATTTTATCGTTTACAAATGTGTGGGGCAATGTACAGATCACAGTGGATCTACAAATACACAAAACATTTAGAAACAGACAGAATGTTGGTCCAATTCCACTTAAGTCTCTTATGGTATTTCGGGTAATTAAGTTTTTTGTGAAAGAATAACATACAAATACAAACATTTTCATGTAATTTTGCTTTTTTGACACTAAAACAAAGAGAAGAGTGAGTGAGCCGTCATCATTTATAGGTTATTATGATAGTATTTTACTGGTTCTGATTCACTTCAGATTGAATTGGGCTGAATGTGGAACTTAAACTGAAATGATTTTATTTGCTTTGATTGATAATATTCTGAGTTTAGTATTTGCATTTCACAAATTCACAACCACAGGCCGGATTGGATGCTTTCCTGGGCCAGATTTGGCTCCCGAGCCACATGTTTGGCACCGGTGCCCTAGAGGTTTACTTACCCAGCTACCAGCGAAGGTACTGCCGGTTCATTACAGGGCTGACATATAGAAATTAACAACCATTCACTCTCACATTCACACCTACGGGCAGTTCGACCAATTAGCCCATTAAGATGAATGTCTTTGGTTGGTGGGAGGAAGATCGAGTACCATTAGAGAACCGACGTAGACACAGGGAGAACATGCAAACTCTACATCCAAACACCCACGCCATCGGACACTGGATCGTCTTATTATGCCAACTACTGCACCAGTGCTCTACCATTGTTGCATCGTGTCTGTTAAAACAACAACATCACTTCTGTTTTCTCAATGTGTGTCATGTTCTTGTAGCAAAGAACAAAATTAAAACATGATTGTTCGCCTGGCGTTCTCCCAAGACTGCAAATCAGCCTGTAAACGTAAAGAAAATACAATGATTTGACATTCATTGTGATAATTACTGACTAAAAATTCATAGTGTATCATGATAAACATCTTCAAACATACTGCCTAAGTCGACCATTAAATTGTCAGTTTTGCACAAAATTGCTGATTTTTAATCCTCTTGGTTTTATGAAAGGTTCTGAACAATACACTTTAAAAAAAAGTAATAAGATACGCACAAGTCTTGACAGACAGGAAAGGCATTAAAAGCCCAAATTCTATATTTACATAAAAGATTGTTCTTTTTAAAAACCAGTGTTGGGCAGATTTTTACATCAGTATTCAATTGAACTGAATGAGAGTTTTTGGCGTTTTTACATACGGCACTTTGTTCCTTTAGAAACTGACACATTTTTGGGGGGAGTTATATTTAAACAAAGCAAATAAATGTTTTATTTTTGAGCATTAAAATGAAATACATGCTGGATGAGGGCAAGAGGTGGAAGCTGAGTGATGTTTTATACCCTAACACTAATCCCTCTCTCCATCCCCCCACCTCTCACGCTGTCTCGCTCTCGTAGCATCTTTGCTGTGACACACACTAATCTGAGATAATAGCTCAATTGGAGCCACAGACTTCTTAATGATCACTTTGGGCAAGCTGGCTTTGATACATCCAGACGCAGGGCAGTAGGCCATTAGGACGAGCAAGAAAACAAACACAAATAAAGTCTGATTCGCACATTATCGGAGTCGGGGCCTTAGAGTTCACCACATCTGATGAACAGAAAACTCATCTGACGCAACTGTCCTTAAAAACCTGAGCATCAACAACAAAAGCGAAGGATGTAACTGATAAAGTGACACAGAGGTGATTTTTTTCCCAAAATTCAATAACAGTTGCTCTAAAAAGTTAGCTTCACCCTGGCTATGTTAAGCATTTGCCACACTTTATCATGACAGTTTGAGTTACCAGTACACAAATTGACCACACACCCAGTAGAAGACATGCTTCATTGCGTGGAGAGATAAAGGCGTAATCCTTTCCACGTCGTGTACAGCCGCCAACAGCCGTGCAGATTATGGAGAGAATTTGATAGGAGCACAAACAACCTCTCCGACTCACCCTGCAGGTCAGAATAATTTCTTTCCCCGCATTCTATCACTCCAACTTCACTCATATTTTGTTGTTGTAGATTATCTCCAACGGCCTCATTTTTCCGCTGTCAAACTCTTTCCTTCACATATACAACGGGAAGATGTGCACAAACAAAACAGTTCTTCATTTTTACAAATCAAAAGACTACAGGGTGATGGGTGTATCTATGGGTGTTTTCCTGAAATCTCTCTATAGTAAATACACCCGTCCTGATGAAAAATGTAGACCTCAGCAAGGCGTCAAGCGATTTTGTCATACTTGCCTTATTTGTATGAAAATTCACATGCTACGATAACCTGCCTTTCCAGCTCCAAGGTGGTTCACACACAGCAGTAAAAGCGGCGCTACAGCACTGAGAATGTAGAGCTGACTGGACGAGTTTCAGATGAAGGTACTATCGCTGAGTACATTTAAGTAAACTCACTTTATTATCCCTGTAGGGAAATTCAGACTCGGCATTTTACTATCAATCCTCGCACAGCACCGAACATTAGCATTAGCACGTAGCTGCAAATGAAGATGCTTGGGGACCAACCTCAGACCCTGAACAGTTCCAAGGCACTGACAGGAAGATAACCTATGTACACCTGCTTTAGATGGAAACAAAATGAAATCCATGTGGCACAGAGAGAACAACTGGGACTTGAATATGGAACCTTTTAGCCAGGCTAACCATTACATCACCCTTCATGCAAACTAATATTCCACTTTTCGCAATATTCTGAATTTGACAAGTGTCACGTAGAAGGTTAAAAGGTTAATGAGTTTTATTATCCCTGTAGACAAATCTCATCTCTGCATTTTACTTATCTTATGACACACACATTACCTAGCATTAGCATGTAGCACGTTAGGAGCAGTGATCTGCCATTGAAGGTGTTAGGGGACCAACTCTAGAACTTCATCAGCACTGGGGTCAAAGGCACTGACAGGAAAATAACCTACGTAGACCTGTTTTTGGTAAACTGAATGAAACAGACAGCACAGATAGAATAGCACGGAACCTTCCAGCTATGCTAACCACTATGCTATCACGCCACTCTATTAAAATGCACATTATCCCAATGTTTATTATAAACTTAATAATATTCTGAAGTTGATCTTTGGACATCTGTCTACAGTCAATTGCAGACAGACAAAGGATTATCCAAAGAAAAATCCACATTTTGGGTCAGAAGAGGAAAAACAACAAATGTTCAACATTAGGGCAAAAGATACCAACAGGTTAATAGATACGAGTAAAGATTAAACACCACCATTTTCCGGGAACTTGTTTAAATGAACAACAGAAGTAGCGTTCCCACAGTGGAATATCTGCCACCAATGGAAAACACGAATATTGGAGGAATATTCATTTTCGCTGGCGTCCTTTTAAAGCAGCATATGATATTCGTTACCAATTTTACATCAAATCTGTAAAACCAGAGTAATAGCCTAAGTATCACGAATCTGTTCCTCTTGCCCTGATTATGCACCTGAGTCACTCCCACCACAGTGAACAACTTTGAAGTGTACTCCATCACAAACGATCTGTTTTTTTTAACATACCAAACCGAAACTGAACCATCATTCGGGCCTTTTTGGAATTCCACGCAGCCGCAGCAGCAAGAAGCAATAAATCTTTTTCTGTGTTTGTTGCTGCTGCAATCATACTGTGTCTGCATGGAATTCCAAAAAAGCCCGAATAACAATTTGGTTTTGGTACGTAACCAAACAGACGGCTTGCATAATCACGAAAAGACTAACAGAGTTGCAATACTTAGGCTAACAGATTCTCGATACTTAGGCTATCACTCAGATGACAAACAGACCTTAATACACTGCTTTATATGTGTTTTTTGGAACTAGGGAAAAACCAGAATAGTACTACTGTGTGTAAACAAAGTCAAAAAGCAGAAAATGAACATGTGGATTTCAGACAAGACGATATCATATATGTGACCCTATACTGTGGATGGTAACAGAGCAAGTAGGCGGACATGTTACATGGACTATAAACCCACATAAAGGATTCCGTATATATCATACTTTAACTGTGAGGAAGCCCTGTTAGGTCTGGTGGAGATGTCGAGCAAGCTCATGTTGGAAAAATTAAAATGCATGGCATACAAAACACAAAAAGCAAATCCCATAATGCCAGTCCCTCGTCCTTTCAGCTACCATTAAACAGCTTTACATATCAAAATTTCTGTAAATGTACACACCTGAAGCATTTTAAAGCAGAAAATGGTTATGTCAGGGTGTAGCTGTGTTTGCCAAGACTGCTGTCAAGTATAAAACAGACTCTGAAAGGCTTTGGTGGTAGAATTCTTAACCTCCTCCTCCTCCCAAAGGCCCAGTGAGCAAATCTATAGAGAAGCAACAACACTGCTAAAAGCCTTATCCAATCTGAGATTATCTTTCCAAACACGATGCAGGGAAGTAACACAGTAGTTTGGATGTTTGCATTATTTGATGCCATGCAAACTGCTGTCAGGTATAAAGTTTTCCAGCACTGATGAATAAATTATAGCATAGGTATTAATCACAGGTAGTGGAATACTTTTTTGTGATTCGGAAAGTTGCACTGAAAACTTTTTCCTCCTCTTCGTTCACAGTGGTCTGTGAGTTCCACTGTTGGGGATGATATCTGTGTAGAGTTTGACAGTCAGCCTGTTTTCACATTCTTCTGCTGACGGAGGAAAGTTTTTTTTTTTTGTTTTTTTTTTCCCTGCTCACCTGAATTCTGAATTTTAGAGACAGGCCTGGGAGCAGGAATTTTGACATCACAAGTGTTTTGGGCAACCGTGTTCATTCTATATACAGCTTTTACAGGCGGAGAGTTGTTTTGTCTCCTAAAACTTGCCCAGGGATTAGCAATTTTACTATGAAATAATAATTTTAACAGATTGTATTTGTTACACTAATGTTCATGAATGTGAATTATCCTTATTAAATGAACAATGAATATGTAAAGTAGGGACTGAAAACTAGTGAGCAGTTAAATTTATGAACAAGAAGAAATTCTGCGTATGTGTGCCCTGTCTATACTAATATAGATATTGTGCAAAAGGCTATTTATCTGTCTATTCTCTATATTTGGACCTCTCTACAACAGCAAACAGTGTTTTAAGTCACAAAAATCCAAAGTTAGTGTGTATCCATGTAAACAGGGAAAGCAGAGGTTGGAAAACAATGGCATCACACTCCATTTTGCTCATGTCTATTAATACTTGGTGCAATGAAACTGCACCCGAGGCATTAAATTCAAGTAAATAAATGAATGTATGACCTGCAGTAGATTGACGTCAGTACTAATACTTTTGGGAGAAGGACCAGGTCTGCATAATGGAGAAATATACAGCATGTATATAGAATACACTTCTAAGCATTTAAGGTATCTGAAGTTCATAGCCGCTCACCTTCATGACAGTAAAAAAGCCTCTGCATCTGCTTTAGCCAGGATCATTCCTCAGAAACAATGGTTTATCTGAGCATTTGCACCAGTTTCTAGTTATTTTTGCATTATAAGTGGACAGAGATGCTTTGCAATACGAAGGTCATGTGGAGAGAAAGTATCTGTTTCGCATCATTATCATTAGGTTCATTAAAACAGTAAAGCGACTGGGTAGCTCAGTGGTTTACGCCACTGATTTTGGCGCAAAAGATGGCCAGTTCAAGACCCAGGTGACCTTGGGAAAGGTCCTTTATGCTATATATCCCAATGTAGCCACAAGGGGGCCCAAGCCAGTTGTGTCAGGAAGGGCATCCAACATAAAAACCTGTGTCAAATCAACATGCGAATGTGATGTGTGGAAAGGAAAAAGGTGAAAGAAACTTGCTAGGTTCATTAAAACAGTACGACCATATCAGATGAGTTACTGTTCAACACAGAGTATCTTTGGTTTATGTTATAAACTCCAGACAGGAGCTTTGATGTACTGGAAGGACACAATACAGCAGAAGAGACTGTCTCTTCAGAAAAGCTTTAAAGCAAAGAAATAAACAATATCTACAGGAGGTGGGCAGAAGCACCAGTAGTTTCAAAAGTGCGTTTGCCTCTGATGGAGTTGTGCGGATTTATTAGTAAAAGAAAACAGCGGGTGGAGGCACAGAGTTTGTTGCTGACTCTGCACCACCAACGAAAACAAAGGAATACTTTGAGCTTTACGTGAGAAATGCTTCCCTGCAGGTATAGATGTTAAATTCATGAACACAGAGGAAGCAGATCTTTATCACATTCAAGGATGAAAAGGAAGTCAAGCGGACATGCTGGACTTTGAAGAAGGTAACACAGATAGTGAAAAGCAGCTATAATCAGGATGAAGATTAAACTGAGGCTCCATGTCAGAGTTGGCACAAATCTGACTTGAAGAATTTAAAGCAGGATTCCTTTGTTGCTTCTACTTCTGCGCAGAGGAGACAAGGCAAGAGGCTCAGTGGTTTTGCATCTCATCCTTGCCAAAAGCAAAACATACAGTTTATATCAAGGTTTATTTCATCTACGTGACAGGAAAGAGTATGACTGCAGAGTTAATTGACATGCATTTATTTTTTATTATTATTATTGTTATTATGCACACTCACAGTTGCGTTTGTGCACCTGACCCATACTTGTGTCCTTGCATACTTATTATGGATGTATAGAAGCAGATGAGTGGCCAGCAGGGAATAGAGTTCCAATGATGGGGGATGGAGAGATGGGGGTGGACTGGTGGGGGATGGTGCGAGGCTAGAGGGGCATCATAGGCCAAAACGGGTATGATATTCATATGCACAACGCCAGCATTTTAAGATCTTTGCACCTGTTTTATAAAAGCACCAGTCGGGTTAGAAGTAAGGTGACACTGCTGTGACAAATAAGGTGTTGCAGCAAAGCTTTATTCCTGTCAGCATATTTCATAACCATGGTCTGTTGCACACATTCAGACGCTGTTTTGGTAGATTGGCATTGTGTTGCGAAATAATATATTGTGAGGAATAAAAAAGGGAAACCATCCATTCAACCGTTTAGAAACTTAATTTAAAAACGCAACCTCTTCATTCTCAACAATAAACTTAAGTGTGGAATTTGTGCGCAGGATTTGGAGCTAAATCCTTGCTGTGCTCTTTCCCCATGTGCATGTTGTACCGGGTTACACTTCACTGCACTACTCTGTGTCACTCTGTCTTTAACCATGCCCAGATGTAGAAATAGAAAGAGGCTTTACAGAAGAATCACCTCCTGAGAGTCGTTGAAATGGTTAATACTTTAATTGAATATTACCCACGCTGCAATATGACTGGAAACTTCTCCTGCACATCAAAAAAAAAAAAAAAAAAAAAAAAAAAAGGTAAAAACTTAACAAAAAAAATTTGTAGCTGGTTGTCAGATATTATAAGAACACCAGTGCAGTGACTGATCTTCCTCTGCGCGAGCCAATCTTTCACATTTGCAGCCCACGCAGACACAGAACACCAAGCAAGAAGAAGAAATGGGCACAGAGTGAAGGCCGTTCTCTAATATAATGCAAGTAATGCTGGACTGTCATAATCAGAAAATGGTGAGTGAGTAGTCGCAGCTTTAAAGGCTTTCAGAGAGGAATGTTGTCACTCAAAAAGCCTTAAGGTCGTCAAGAGCTTTACGTGATAGAAAACACAAAGAGGGTAATAAAACTGCCTTGACAGTTTCCTGTTGGATTCAAAAGAAGTGACACCCCAAAGTATCATTTTCTCTGAACGTCAGGATTGTTTTGTGTGTGTGTGAAGCAGTGACACATTGTTTGAGACGCAAAAAAAGCTCCAAATGACCTGCTTTCTTTAGAAGTGCCCGAGGACACGTCTTGCTAGTCTAAGCGATGGAGCAACAGCGTAAACACCTACAGACAAAAACATGGATGCAGCAGGTGGATAGGGATGGTGTAGACTGAGATAGAAGCAGACACTGGCATATTAGGTGAAGTCGTATGTACTTTACATACAGTATGCATGTGTGGGGAGGTGCAGGAATTTCTCCGGAGCCATAATTAAACCAGACACAAAGGAAAAGAGCTGCTCGGCAAACATGCAGAGCTTGGATTGAGCTCTGGCACAACTTCACTGGTTTCCCTACGTGCATTCTTCCAAGATATAGGCCACTGACTCGCAGTCAAAAAACTGGAATTCTTATTATTTCCGCGCAAAACAACACATCCGAGATACCTGTCAGAGCTCTGTGCACCAGACCGATACGCCACGCAATCTGTCTCTCAGCTGGACAGCTTTTCATTTGAAGATGATTGGAAAATGGTTCCACCCAATCAACCCTCATTTTTTTTTTATTTTTATAAAACAAGCATGTTGAGCTTTCTATATATAGGATCAGAAGGAATGAAATCACCTGCCACATTTTGGGCCTGAGGCGCACGCACACACATACAAACACACACATAATCCCCACTCATTTTATTCATGCCTGTAGCTTTTTGGCATGTCCTGTAAACTCTTCTACAGCTCTCCAGAAATAACGCACTTTTATGCAGAAACAGTCAAAATAAGCACGAAATCTCGAGAAAAAAAAAGATGTCCAAAATGATAAAATAACAAATCTATCATGAAAATAATGCATGCGGACAGAGACAGGGGTGCATTATCTGGTTTGTAACTGTTAGCATTGTGGGAAAATGCAGTTCATTTAGACAGAATAGCTTGGATACGCATTCCAGTCATGAACAGACCATTAAGTTCTAATGGATAGCTGATGGGAGCAGTTCCAGGTATTTGGTCTGGATGTGATTAATGGCAGAAATTCTATTTGTTTTTTAACTTTTGGAGCATCTTTTAAAAAGGACAAATGTCTAGTAACTACCTGACCAAGAGGACACAGTGGGAAGATTTTAATGCACATTTTCCGGTGAATTGTTCTGCTTGGATACACTGATTCTGTGGTTTTGAGCTTTCTTGACGTTATATTATTTATTGTAAGAGGTCAGTCCTATTTATTGATATTTGCACAAAACTGTAATCATCAGGTCATTTTGCCAAGTGCTGAGCAGGTCCAATTTTATGCAACCAATGAGTCATGAAATCAGATTTTTGCTTCGTTGGGGCCTAAAGTTCAGCTCCAGCCTTTTTAGTTAACGGTGCTATATGTTTTGACTTATTTATTATTATTACTACTACTACTACAACTGTGCATCCAGACTGTGTTTGTAGGTACACATGTAAAATCCCAATGGTGCAACATTTTGACACTGAAAACACATTATGCATGTCTAAAATCCAAAGTGTCCACTTTATTAGAAACACTTAGCAAACATAGTCTGAGTGAAAAAAAACTATTTCAACGATGTCCAGTTTAAGCTCAAACTCAAAGTGAACACCTCACTTAAGACAAAAAGTGGCAAAAATTTTAATCTTTTCCACCATTATTTTCTATATAATTCAGCATTTATAGTTTAAAAGTCTAATACAGGGACTTCAAACATGTCAAAACTGAATTACCAAAAATAAAATATTAAGAGTCAAGTGTCAAATAGCATTATGAAAATATTTACAATTACAGACTATTATCACAATAAAACACAAATAACCTAAACAAATATGAACAACCTATAATGTTTTTGAGAGAGAAAAACACAACAGTTCAATTTTAACAAAATAATAGTTTCACGCGTTAATAATAAGCTGAAATATAATATTCTTGAAATTGCATGGATTTTTCTAAACAAATTACAGTTTTACATGGATGATGAGGTTATTCATATTTTCATAACGCAATTAGACTTTTTTTTTCACAATAAAACAAAGTGACATGTTTGGATTATTAAGTATGTAAAAGTTAAACCTATTATTTTACTGCTCTCACCCACTGGAGATCACATTGTGCTGTATGTATGTGGCCCATGAACTAAAATCTGTTTGACACCCATTGTCTGATATAAGTCATCAATCAATGTCAATGGACTGGTGATTTGTTAAACGTCCCATCGATTAATCGGTCAAACCGTTAATGAAAAGCCCTCAGTGCTCCATCTAGCTCTAGTCTGGAAAATGCATAAACTCTTTCATGCTTTTAGGGCAGTGTTGGGATTATGTTAAACTGCATTTCCCCCCACTCTCAGAATAAACAAAACACGTTCAGAATATAAACACTCACGGCAGTTTTCTTCATCACTGTTATCTGAACAGTCATCATCATCGTCGCATCTCCAGATGGTCGGTATACACCTTTTGTTGTTGCATTGAAACTGTCCATCCTCACACTCATCCGTTGCTGGAGAGAGAGAAAACAGTGCCCAGATGGATGAGAAACTAGTGGCGATAGTAGCCTGAGTGTAGTACCCGCTAGTAGTTCAACTGTCATTTGCAAATGAATGCCTAATTGATATTCAGCATTCATTCAGGTCAATTGGCTGTGGCGCGGGGGTGCGTCGGGGCCGTGGATCCCTCAGTTATTATGTTTTTTTTTTTTAAGATAATTGAAAACAAGTCTGTGGAGAAACAGTAGAGAGAGAGAGGGGAGGGGGGGGGTAATTCCCCAACACATGAGGACAAAGATTCCAAGCAGGGTACTACCTCCAATGCAGTATGGATGCTCACTTAGGCGCATTTTCCATCCAGAGCGCACAATAAGTGATCCCACGGCCACACTCACAATTCACTCACGTTGGAAATAAATAAAGAGGTTTCTGTTTTTATTGTAGGTGTGTGAGAATAATAATAATAAATAAATAAATAAGCACAAGCGCGCTCAGTGCCGGGAGCGCATCCAATTCCTCTCACCTCTCCAGCCCGTCACAGACAGGACCGGAGGTGGCTTTAAACCCACTGGAACCCACGCACACACGCAGAAAAAAACAAAAAAACGCGCACACATGCAATGCACAACATCTAGGTTTGTAAGATCAATACTGACCTGCCGAGAAATGGACCCTCAGGAGTAACGAATGCAAAAGTAGCAATGTCCTTATATCTGTCCACATTTCTGGAGGAGCTGACGGAGCTCATTCACATCCACTAAACAAAGCCCGTGAGCGGTTCTTGTTGTAGCGCTGCGTCGCTGCCGCCTGCCTCTCCGCCGTGGAACACCCCCTCCCTCCGCCTCACTGGCTGCCTCCGGCGTGACGACAGAGCGGGGGCGGGGAGAGGAGGGGTGTAGGATAGAATAGAATAGAATAGAATAGAATAGAATAGAATAGAATAGAATAGAATGAGTCTTAACCTCCTGACACCCAGCAATACATTTTTGTCCTCTGTAGGGACAAAAGTTTCATAGTTTTACTTTTAAAATACTGTCCACTGCAAAGGACAATACATAAAAGAAAATCTAAATAATAATAATAATAATAATAAACTTTATTTGTATAGCACTTTTCATACAAAAACTGTAGCCCAAAGTGCTTCACATTGATTAAAAATTCAAATACAATTTTAAGACAGGTTGAAATAAGAAATACATTAAGATTTGATTGCACAGAATTATAAAATTACAAAAGTATAAGAAAATAAGAAATTTCAATAAAAAAATTCAATACAATTTTAAAATTTCAATTCAATTTCAGTAAAAGAAATAAGAAGTTTAAGATTTGATTACAGACAGAACGAAATTGTTACCCCATTAGGACAATTAGTATTAGTTCCACTCAACAATACGTAACATTAGTCTGGTGGTATGATAAATGAACAGAGATGAAAACTTAATTAATTACAACAATAGTGTCTAATAACTAGCCAGCGAGATAAAGTTATCACAACATGTAGGCTATCTTACACTAGTTTTACGTTATGTTCCAGGTGTCCACAGCAGCCCCATTTGCCTGTACTGTAGTGCATCATGGGATTTTGGCAAATTTTTCCCCTCCATTTTCCAGTTTTGTTTCATAACAGCGCACTAGCTTTGGGCCAAACGGGGACATAATGTAAACCTTTCTGCTCCGGTATCCAAAGCCTCAGTCATGCTGCTCTGTGTTTTTTTTTTTTTTTTGTTACACTGCACAGTGTGTGGGAATGCTTCAATACTAACGTGCTCAAGACCCAACGAATCGACTGCCAAATTCATTGCCAACTCTTATTTGGATCGATTTAATTAAGTCGTTGGTGCAGCTCTACTGGCAGCAGTTAGTATTAGACACAGATTCTATAGATTGACTGTATTAATTATGATTTTAAACCTTTTTTCTAACCCTAACAAAGCACTTTTACTGTATATATACAGAGCTATCAAGCCTGGGATGGAAACTCCACATTCTAATCTTTAATTTTGCATCAGCTATACACCTCAACCAAAGGAAAAAAACAAAACAAAAAAAAAAACCTTTTGGTGATTGGTGTTTAACTGTCAAATATCTAAAGGCCACCGGTGACTAAAAGTATCTACTGATCTAAAATGTCCCAAACCTATAAAAGCATTAATCCTGTCAATACTGTTAAATAATTCCAGGAAAATGCAGTTTCTCAGCTTTTCAGCAGCATCAGATATGACCCATTTGGCTCCACAATGAACACTGTCATTTTCTACAACATTGATGAACCAGTAAAGGTTGATTCAGTCACAGTGGATGTACAGTAGATGCTTGTTTTTATTTCGGATAGTGATATGTTTGCATTGCATTTTTTTCTTCAGTTTTCTCTATTATAATAAAATAACCTTGGAATTTACCATATGATCCGTCCATTAAATGTGCAGAAAATACCAGGTTTTCACAGGAAAATTCAAAATAAGAGCAGGGTAATATAACAAATGCTGATAAATCACTTTGGAAAAGTTAAATGTAGACAAAAAAAAAATATATATATATATCAAGTGAAAGTTGTTTCAAAGGCATAGAGATTGTAAACATACTATCAGAATAGGAATCAGAATCCAGATAAAGCTTATTATTATCCATTGCAAAAGCACTGAAAATTCATCTCTGGCTCTTGTAGGATCTAAAACACATGTAAAAAAAATAAAAATAAAAAGATCATATGGGACAACACGTACAAGCATTAGTAGTATTATTAAATGGATTAGAGGCGTTTGACTTCCCAGAGACTTGTTAAGACTTGTTAATAATGTTGATGGTAGTTGACATGAGTGATTTTTCCACTGTGTTTGTCCTTGCTGGAGGGTCTCTGTAATGACGGCCTGAAGGGAGGACTTGAAATGAGTCATGGAGCGGATGTGAATGTTCCTGTACGATGGTGTTAGCTTCCTGTCTCACTGCCTGAATGTGAAAATAAATATTGGGACACATGATCTTTACAGCTTGTAGGACTGACTATTCTCACTGAGCTGAAACCTTAGCACCACTGTTATGATAACTATCTAATCAATCCACACTGCCCCC